>JAVQJF010064959.1:0-65002 GCA_036023855.1 Gadopsis marmoratus | reverse complement strand
TTGTCTTATTTTTTATTCTTTTATTTATTTCTCTTTATATTTCCACATTTATTGTGATATTCTTTTATTCTTTTATTTACATATTTATACTTTATTGTGGCACTCCTATCATTCCATACACTAATACATATATATATATATATGTATATATATATATACGACCGGTCACATTCACCTGCATCCTGAATTTTTTCAGATTAACAGCTTTTCCTGTTTTCTCCACTTTGCCAATGTTGTGCGATTGCAACATTAGTGTCCTCTGTAGGATGAAGGATGGCTGGTTATTCACTTGAATTATTTTATTTTTTCAGTGTCTCTTCCTACTTTATTTTTAAATGTCAAAGGTAAGTAGTGGTCTTTTGTTTTAGTCAGTGCTTTTTGTTTTGCATTTTCACGATTAATTGACCGCAGTGACGCTGGCGGAAGGATGAAGGGGCCTCAGATGATGTAATGAGACTGCAGCGACGAGGCCCCTTCACTGCTGACAGAGCTGTGAAACTGCCACGGCCCTGTCGCTGTCTGGGAGGTTCTCACACGTACACACAGCTGCAGACGTACTGACACAGAGATTCTTGTACGCACAGATGCACAAGCACATGTATGCCCTGACAAACCTCACCACACCACACTCTCTCTCTAGCACACAGCGCACACACACGCGCACACACACGCACACACACCTACACACACACACATACACACACTTGAGAATGTCAAGTCATCTGGATGAGACTGACAGTCACCAGGATCACTCTCACACTCCCGTGGTGCGGTTCTCTGACAGCCACCACCACCCACAGCGTATGTCTGTGTGTGTGTGCATGTTCATTTGTGTGTATTACAGTAAAATTACTCAGGGACATGCTTCACTATCTATCTGTGTACCGTTTGTTATGTACAGTGTACTTTTGTAGTCAGTGCATCGTCAGAGTGACTTGGAGTCCTGCTCGGACTGAATTTTGCTTTGGAGAAGTGATTCGTCACTCACTGAGGAACTATTTTCTTTCTGCCAGTAGGAAGGAGGACTAAGACAGCTTAAACAACTATCATCTGTATGTGTAACGCCTGAACTTCCCTCAACTGTCAAATCTACATTTTCAGACTCTGAACATGGCGTTTTCTCAAGCGAAGCGACAGCTGTTTTTACAGAGGAAGTCTTGCTGTCAGCAACACACACGCAGTGGTTTATGGAAATTAGTGCGCTATGTCAATGTTTTATCTGCATACTGCGAGCATGTGATGGCAGCAAGTGAGACCATATTTGTCTTGGTGACAGGGCCTCACACATCACTGCATGTGGTGAAGAGAAAATACATCACGCAGACAGACAAGGAGACTCTGTCTGGTCATATCTGCCAGGGAAGACGAACAAGCAGAGGGGTGTGTGTGTGTGTTCAAAAGTTTGTTTATAATATTAACTAGAATAAAAGTATTTGCCCACTTCCTCCACCTGAGGCTACACGAAGTAACTCACCGACACCGTATGAGAGGAGGCCTCCCACTGTATGAAAAGTAGCTCACTAGCAACACACTCTCTAGTCACAGTTTATGTGCTGTTGGTAAACAATATTAAAAAATACAGCAGTTAAAAATCAATCAAAAGGTGTCATAGTCATCAGTAAACATACTGTAAAACTATACATTTGTGTTGTAAGGCATCAAAAAGATTCCACAACAGCTTTATGCAAAGTGTAGCAGTGTGTAGAGATCAAAACACTTTATGTACAATTAACAAAACAGCAGCCAAAACCACAGAACAGACACATTGTGAGCTAATGTTAGCTTCCCATCAAGGTCAGTTAATTTAATTTTCCACTCAACACACACTCAACACTCAATGACACACACGGGGGTAGAACTCACGCTTCTAATCAATATTATAAAATGCCCCTCTCCACACACAGATATAAATAGGACACACAGAGTGTTCACACTTCCACCGCGTATTAATATTCTTTACCCTTTACCCAGCAGACCGCCTGTTGGATTTTTTCCCCCCATCAGTGTGAATCGAGCGGTGTTCTCACAGGACAAACAGGTCTCAGTTCCTTCACTCGTCGTGACCTTTTAAAACTTGTCAGCTCCCAACCGTGATTTGTGCTCAAATTTAAGGTATTGATTTCAATGAAGTGTAAAAGATAGAGTTGCAGAATCTCCTAAACCACATGAACATGACTCAGCTCAGAGGTTCAATGAAGATTTTTTAAATGAGCTATTTGAAAATGTATCTTGAAAAGTACATAGTTTTTTTTGACATAGTTTCTATTTGACTGACAAATAGACATTTAACCAGCTCGAACTAATTTTTTGGGCACTTGGCGGCAGTGGTAGTACAAGCTCTAGACACAGCATTGACATCATCAAGAATGTTTTTACATTTAAGGTTTACTTTAAGAACCTAAACCATCCAAATCTCCTTCATGTGCTTATCATCCCCTCCTACCAGTAAAACTTAAGTAATGAACATAGTGGGAGACTGATAACTGATCCGTCGGTGAGGACTTTGCCCTTTACTGTGCATCCATCAGTTTTCTTAAATGAAGTGTCGAATGAGATAATATGTAATTAATAATAAGAAATATTTCCAGTGTGAGATAACTGAAATCAATAGGGATTTTGGCACTCTGACACGAGCTGTTTTTGTAAAACAATCAAAGACTCCGTGGTGACATTAATCACAGAGATAAACTCGCCTGGTTCAGGATGTCTAATAATCAAAGAGTGCAATAGATTTTAACTAATGTATTGCCATTATGGTACATAATGGAAACTGTGCATTTACAGTGTGTGCGAGCATCTACTACACCTGAATGTACCTGGTGGATTCAAATAAAGCATTCAAAACCTGTGTGACAGGGTGGTGTACCCAAGCATGACCCCATCTCCACTTGTAAAAGTAATTACTCTGTTAATGGCAGCACAGCACTTCATAGCATCTCTTCTCCTGCTTCAAAAATGGATCAATTCAGTCACTGCATGATCCAAACACTTCTTCACCTTAAAAAAGACCAAATGAAAATGGAGAAAAAGCTGCTGGCTGAGAGTCACCCAGTCTTGTTGTGGCTCCCAAATGTCAGTGAGAGGATGAGGAGAGAGCGGGGTAGTGATGGTGATGAAGGTGAAAGAAGAGTATAAACATGTCCCTTTTTTCCTTAAGACCTGAAGAGGAGGAGGAGGAGGAGGGGTGGACAGAAGCATGAAGGATTGGCAATCGTCTGACTGTCCAGACGTTTTATTATTGCGTGGAAAAAGAAGCGACATCTTCATCAGCTCCTTCGTGGTCTGGACAGAGACCGGAACCACAGCTTTCCCTCCTGTATTTCGCCCCTGAGTACAAGTTCAGATGACCCCATAGTCCCTGAGAGACTTGAGCAGCACCGTGTCCTTGACGTCGCTGAAAACCCTGCGGATGTTGTTGGTGTCTGTGGCGCAGGTGAAGTGCGGGTAGAGAGTCTTCCACTCCTCCCTCTTGTCGCAGTTGTTGGCCTGCTGCTCGTACAACTTGCGGATGAAGTTCTTGGCGTCCTCTGGGTCCTGCCGCTTACCTGCCGCAGAGGGGAGACGGAGATGAGGGATGGACGTGGACAACAAAGGACGAATTAGTCGAATTAGACATTATTCTGCCTATTCTGATAAGTCATTTTTCAAGCAAAAAAATCAAATGATCCGTAGTTCCAGCCTTCTTTGTCTTATGTGATAGTAAATCAATACCGGTAGCTTGTTTTTTTATTGGGGGAGGGGGGGGACTGTTAAAAGTCAACAAGCTATTTGAAGACAGCATCTTGTGCTTCAGGGAATCTTAACAGGCATTTTTTTAAAATTTTCTATTAAACATACCAATCTGTAAAATAATCAAAATCAATTAATGACTAATTGTGATTAATGAAATAATCGCAGCCCTGGTTCCTGCTGATTATAAGGGATGATTGAGAAAGAGAATGGCCTTATAAAAGCAAAGACATCAGGAAAGTTTATTTTTATTTTACCAGGCATAGGGACTAGACTAGATATTTATACTTCTTTTCAACAAGGCAACTCTTTCTGAAGAGTTAAAGAACAATAACAGTAAATTAGAGTCAACATTCCGGATATTCATCAACCCTTAGTTCAGCAATCCTGCATAACTGTCACATGAAACAAAGTCCTGGGAAAGAGTTTGTTTAAATGCAAAACTATCATCAACCAAAATCACAACTGAGGCTGGAATAAGGAAACGGAGTCTTGTCACCCGAGAAAAAGTTCTGCTTCATAAGTTCACAGCTGGTACTTTTGTTGGATAAACAGCAGTCATATCGTTTAATCTATGTAATGTCAAAACATTGTGCAAAATGCACGATAAAAGTTCCCAGGGCCCATAGTGGCATCTTCAAATTAGTCAAACAACAAAAAGAAATGTGTCAATTAATCGTTTTAGTCATTTTTCAAGCAAAAATGCCAAACATTTGCTGGTTCCAGCTTACAAATGTCAGGATTAGACACTTTGAGACTCTCTTTGCGATGTACGATAGAAGCGACCATGGTGGTCGAATAAAACAAGCAATCGAAATAGATTACCTTTGAGTGTAGAAAATGTTGCGGCATTTTATAGACAAAATGAATAACCGAGAACACAGACTGATTCATCGAATGAAAGTCAGTTACGGCCCAAATTGACCAGAAAGAAATCTGCTAAGACTACATTCGACAAGCTGGAAGCTGTGAATTTTTGCTAGATGACACACTTAGATTTGTGTCAATAGACTATTCCATCTTAGATCGGCGCTAGTGTCAACATGGTATAAGGACTGCAGGGCTACTTAACAAAGGTAGCCTTCGAACGTGGCTACAGCAGCAGCAAACAGGAGCAGGTTAAGGTTAAATTGACATCAAGGAGCTTGACCCTGTATGAGTCATTATTTTACCCTGCTAATGCTGATGGTAACACACAGTAGGCACACAAACACACACACACACACACACACACACCGCTTGCACTAATTCCCACCTTGTGCACACACACCTCGCTCACACATGTACACCTGGGGGTGCAGGGCTTGCGGGAAGCACAGTATCTGTCTGTGGTTGCCATGGGTAACAGAGGGAGAAAGTGAGGTGGGGGGGTTGGGTTGTGGCGGGGTGAGGGGGGTGGGGGGGACTGTTAGGGCAACGCTCTACCGCCTTTCACAGGAGGAGAGTTACAGGCAACAACATCACACATCACATCATTAAGCACACCAAGTACCTGGAATTGCAAATCTCCACATTTGAGAAACTGGAAGGTTTAGCTTGATTAACTAAATGGATTACCAGATCTTTATCAACTATTCATTTAATCGTCTAATTATTCCCCCACTAATCCAACTATTGCTATTAGGATAAAACGTCCCTATAAATTAAAACAAATACAGACATGCATCCACAGGTTACCTGTAAAGCTGGGGAAGTATTTCTGCAGGTCAGAGGTCTGGACTTTGTCAGCCAGGATGTCAGTTTTGTTGAGGAAGAGGATGATGGAGGTGTTGAGGAACCAAGGAGAATGGATAGTGGTGTAGAACAGAGCCAGACTCTCATACATGCGGTTCTGAGGAAAGACACAGAGTGAGATATCATACTGGAGCCTGCAGCACTTCAGCTCAAAGATAAAAGAATTACACCAGTGAGTTTTCACGAGAGATGATTTTGACTTCAAGAGAGAGAAACATGAGTTCTCAGGGATGGCAAAATGGATTTGGATGGCTGAAAATAAGTGGAGGGGAACCAGCGATTTAAAGAGAGGAGGGAGAGGTTTATGGGGGGTCTGGAGCACACGGGTCACTGTGGAGGTTAATGAATATGTTGGCAGACTAAAAAGTGGCTGGGAGAGATAAATGGCTTAGTGACAGGATGGGAGGGAGGGAGGAGCGGGCAATCGATGAGAGAGGGAGAGGGAGAGAGAGAGAGAGAGAGGGAGAGAGGATTTCTTGTGCAAGAGTGAAACCTGCTGGTGGACAAATGAAATGACTGACGCAAGCTATTATTTTGTCCACCTTCTGCAGGTGGTAGACAGAGTGATGTACACATTGACAAATCTGTGAAAACACGAGTGCACACGCTCTTACAATGGTTTCTCTTTCCTCCAGGACCTGGTCGTACTCGCTGAGCGAGGCCAGGAAGATGAGCGAGGTGACATTTTCAAAACAGTGAATCCACTTCCGACGCTCCGACTTCTGACCGCCCACGTCCACAATCCTGTCAGGGAACAGGGCAGAGGAAGGAAGGAAGAGTTAATAAGGGCTGATTTCGCCAGGTAAATGTTTTTTGTCAGTGATCTATTCATTTTGTTGTAGACCGTGAAGGTCTGTAAATGTAATTGCGGATCCAGCGAGATCCAGCCTTTGTGAATTTGCGGTGTCTTAAGTAAGTCCGTAAGCAACTGTCCGGATGCTTTGGAGGAAGTACTCATTACCGAAAAACAGCCCGTATTTTATTTTCCAAGAACCCGAGATAAACCTTTTTCCTCAGTTCAGGTTGTTTTAATTCTGAGCTATAACTCGTGGTTTGAGAGCAGGTGTCATTTAATTTTGGAACACAATGTTCCTTTCAAAAGTGTACAATAATCATTGTCTGCTTACCTGTAGCCTTAACTCCCCCCGCCTGGTCTCGGAAAGAAACAATACCAACACGAGATCAAAATAAACCCAGAGAGTGAACTTCCCAGCAGGGGCTTTGTACAGACACTATGAGATATTTGATCCTACTGCATCCAAACAGGCGTGACCAGACAAAGCCTCTGCGAGAGTCACCAGTATTCTTTTTCACAGTGCAGTGAATAGTGTCAGTATTAGATTTGTGCCTCTGACAGGCTAGTAACCTGAAGAGTGGTCACCTTAGCGTGATGGTCTTGATGGTGAAGGAATAGTCGTGGATGCCCGTGGTGGGGAATCGAACTCGCAGCACGTCCTGTTCTGTGGGGATGTAGTCTGAGGCGGAGATGCGGTCCAGGTTACTCATGTAGCTGGGACAGAGAAGATGAAATAAGAAAGAGAAAGTTTTACAACAGCACAAAAAAAAAAAAGGTCCGTTTCTGACATGTAGTAAAATATACAGCCTCTGTTTACATCCCATCCAGCATCTGCCGTGTAAAACAAACTGCAGTGACACAAGATATACGATGAACTGGCGATAAAAAAAAAAACCAACCAGTGATTAAAATACAAGAAGGGAGTGGAGTGAGTCCGTATCAGTCTGTGTACAGTTGATGGCGTTGTGGCTCGTGTTGATACAGGCTGTCATTAGCTAATGTTGACAACCTCTCTCTTATCACGCACCATGATGACTGAGCTGCTGGGTAAACACACAACAGACCAGCAATAGAAAAGAGAGAAACCAGAGGTAGCCTGAGCCGAGCCTTTGTTCTGTGACACATCAGATACTTTGAGGGTGAGGCTCACACCTACTATGTTAACTCTTTTCATGTTGATTACAAAGACACGAGTGTGAGGGTAACTCTGTGGTTATTATTATTATTATTATTATTATTATTAAGGTTTCAGTTTAAACGACGATCATCGTCTCACAAGACTGTTGGCCGTGTTCCTCAAATGCTCTTTGATCAACAGGTGGTTTTAACATTTCGAAATCACAGCTGGATAGATTACAATCTGTAAAGAACTAGCCCCCTCCAGTGGTCTCTGCACAAAATACAAAGTATGAAACTTATTCTGAGCGCTACAAGGACAAGCAAGTCTATGAGCCTTCAATTAAAAAACAAAAGGCATAAATTAAAAAACACATGTGGATAAACAAAAAGGAAATATTTTAAGATAATGTCTGAAAAAGGATTATTCTGTTGCGATCACAACAATATAAGAAAACTGATTTATCACAAAATAAAAAAGGTCTTCATATAATGAGGCTATAAAAACACAAAAAACAGGAACTAATAAGAAAACAGCGTCTCCGGGCCGCCATACTTTTATTCAAAAAACATCTAAAAGTAGAAGCACAAGCTTAAGACACCTTGTCTAGACGGCCATTTTTGTTCCGTGTGTCCACTTGCGGGTTTTGGTACAAAGGTCAGATGTGGCACAAACAAACAATACAATAATATCTCGCCACACGGTCTCTTGCGATACATTAGCTGTGATGCCATTACAGCAGTTGTACTTTACTACAGATATAATATTTAACTTCTGGAACTGCAACGCTTTGTGGCAGCTCAGCCTTTTTCCTATGTTCTGATTATTTGGCTTAAGCCTGTTTGATATTAGAATGGCACATGTTCATGCCGCCGTTTGTGTTCAAAGGTCTTATTCCAAGTGCTATCAGGCCATGCAGGTAGTTGTCATCACTTGACAAAAGGAAAAATTGATTCGTCAACAATTTTGACAATCGTTTCAGTCACTTTTCAAGCAAAAATGTGAAATATTTTGCTGGTCCCAGCTTCTCAAAAGTGAGAATGCTCTGCTTTTCTTTGTCTTATGTCATCGTAAATCAAATATCTTTCGGGTTTTGAGTCTGATTAGTTAATAATACAATACGGTAATATACTCTTGTGAAACCATTATGGGCTAAAACTCTCTACACTTACATATTGTTTAATCTCAGAAGTCTTTTAACTTGTTTCTAAAGTAAAACTAGATGTTCTTCAAAGTGTGCCATAGATACATACACAGCAGAAGATCATTCACTGTATTCAGCCATTTTAGAGGTGTGTGTCTTCTTTATCTGTGATGCCCTGTCTTGAAAAACACTGTCCATCGTAGATTGCTGTGTTGCGATATCATCGCTGGCAGCTTACTGTGACAATGTTTTATCATATGATCCCCGGCCCTGACTCAGGGTGTGGTGCAGTGTAGAGAGCTTTGACTGCCACCGCAGCACAGCTACTCACTACTCTGTGGAGTCCAGGAGCTGGTACTCGCAGCGACGGCTGTAACAGACCCGGATGCCCGAGTCTGCCCAGAGGCGGCGGATCGCGTCAACGTAGCCGCGCTCCAGCTGGGTGATCTGCACCGTGTTTACGTCCTGCAGCCACTTGGCGTAGATCTGAAAGAGAGCGAGGGAAAGTCAGGAGATGTTGTGCTGTACTGAAACCACTGCATCTTAATAATTGTTTAGAATGCGTTAAGTCTATTACACCAACCAGAGGCAGAGAGGTTACAGGTTAGTCCTCCAACATCTGCCATACCTGTGTGTGGATTGCGTGCGTTCACGGTGAAACCGCCAGCTTCTATTTACATACTACAACATTCTGTGTGTGTTTCGGTGTGTCTGATGCTTTGTGGGCACAATCCCACGACTCCGGCGAGTGCGCTCGCCCCGATGCCCGTACACTTGTGTTGACGCCTGTGAGTGCGTTCGTGTGCGTTTATGCTGGTGGAGGTCCGTGTACGTGAGCGTCTACCTCGTTCTCTGGGTTGGAGTAGGGTATTTTGAGTGTGGTCATGGCTCCCGTCATGGCCTTCATTGCTGTGAAGATGTTCTGGAAGATGCATTTGGTGAAGGACTTCCTCTCCTCCTCTGAGAAGCCTCGTCCGTGGATGATCCTCATCTGTCGGATGAAGGTGGTTTTTCCGCTTTCCCCAGTACCTGAGGCAACAAATGGGGAGAAATAATAATCACCAAACAGTATTATATAAAGTAGGATTTCTATCAACAGGGCAGCTCAGAGGTGATCACTGCTGCCTCAGTTTCATTCTGTCTGTTTGTTGGTTTGGGCCTTTGTTTATTCATGTTCTACCCGGCACTTTACAGGTTTACTTCCTCCCGCAGTCCAAACACTAGCAGGTCAGCTGAAGTGACAACTCTAAAATGCCCGTAGGTGTGTTTGTCAAAGACCCTGAACTCGATAAGTGGTTTATTAAACGGAGAGATAAAGGAGACATACAGACTGGTTTCTGCTCATAGTGATGAGCCCAGACTCTGAAGTTCCCCTCAGTGTTTTAGCATCCTGGAGCTCATGGTTTTGGTTTTAAAGGCCCACAACTTTACTGGTTCAGTCTCATCAACATTGTTTCTAGCCGCAGCAGGCAGCTGTGACAAACACACGTTACGCTACCTGCCCGGCACCAAAAAGCAAACAAAGTTAGCGACTAGTTGGTGAACACGGTGGAGCATTTGGCAGCTAAAGAGACAGATGTTGTTGTGTTTACAGCCTGTCCTGCTGCCACAAGAGGCCAAAAAAAAAAAAATGATGCAGCTTTAGGGTAGCAGATAAATAATATGTCTGTCAGAAGAAAGATTCAACCTTAAGCTGACTATGAAATATAAAACAGCTTGATGCAGATGATTTATTTGTACGACCCACATTTTTTGAGAAGTCACAACAGGAAAAGCAGAAGTGTTAAATCATTAATAACTACCCATTGTTGTTAGGTCCACCTGTGCGTTTCCTGCTTTGACAAGTCAAAATTTTAACAGAGACAGCTTTACTTATTTTGAGTCCAGAAAATATGTTAAACCAAAATGTAAAATTAAATAATAAAACATGTCTAAAACACATCAGTCCCTCTTCAGCACAGAATAGCAGTAAAATCCAAGTGGTCAGAAGCTGAATTTCAACAAGACAATACTGTGAGTTACTGACAGCATCGTTTCTCAGCTGCCTGAAACGAAACACTAAAAGCCCTGAAAGGAAAACCAGAAAACCACAACAGAAGAAACAAAGTGGCTGACTGACACTGTTGAACCGGACGTTTCTCTTCACTCTTCTTTTCTCAGCCTCAGAGATTAAAGTCAAATTCAGAGGAAGTGCCCGGGTTAGAAAGAAGAAGACAAACTTGATCGTTTTCTCCGATAGCCTCGTTTTAATGAGCACCGTACTTGACATTTTACATCTTCCTTTGTTCGATCTTGATTTCATACGTTTCCCCTCGCTCATATACGCAGGGGCAGACAGGCTGCAGAGCAACACCACCTCACGTCGAGATTTAGTTGCGCAGGAGTGCCGTCTGGTGTAGCATTAAGTCGGGAAGCTGCAAGAGGAAACTAAAACTCTCAGCTTATTCCTCTGTCAGACAATGGACTTTAATCCTCCAACCAAACTGTGATGAAAGAAACACTTTTGATTCACCGTCCTTTTTCCGTACACAAGCATTCGTTTACTGTCATTCTACACAGTCAGAGAGGAAGGAAGACGGGGCAGTAATTCAGTATTATTGTTTACTGTCTCTCCAAAACATTACAGGGTCTCCCCCAGGAAATTGTTAAGGAAAAGGCTGTAACCCCCCCCACCCTTTTGCAGCCCTACTTCAGAACTCTCGCTTAAAAGAAATATAGGATTTTGTTCCATTATAACACTAAAAAAAATGTGGCTCATGGTGATGAACATGAGTTTAACTTTTACCACAGTTACTCCATATCAGTATTGAGAAACTGCACTGATAATTATAAGGATATACATTTTTCCCTATTGCCATAAAATAAGACGACATGGAACTATTTCTTTGATATCAGTGAAAAATGCACAAAAAAAAATGAAATTGCAGGTTCATGTTTGGCTGAGTAAATGTGTTAGTTTCAGTTAGGCGGCAATTACCATTATTCTCCTTATCGATTCATCTGCTAATTATTTTTCTCAACTAATAAATGACTTTTGGCCTGTAAGATGTCATAAAATACCTACGAAATGCCCATCGCAATTTCCTAGACTCCAAGGTCGTCACATTGCTTGTTTTTTCCCCCAAAGACCACAGATGTTCAGTTTATTGCCACATAAGGCAAAGAAAAGTCAAATCCTCACAACGGAGAAGGTGGATGCACAGTAGGTCATGTTTAGTGTGTGTGTGTGTAGAACGCCGTCAACGATTAATCAGTCGTCATCAAACCAGTTGCCGATACATTTCCCAGATTAATCAACTAATAGTGTCAGATGTATTTCGGCATTATGCCCCTTTACTCCAATTTCACCGCCCGTTAACGTTCCCTGTCTGGCAGCTGCCTCCATCGACGCATCAGTGCAGAAGCACCACGGCTGCCAGTCAGGCCTGAAGCAATCCAACCAGCTGTGAAACGCGCCGGTAGATTTCCAGGTATGTAGCCAATCCCAACCTGGGCCATTCTTCACATACTCACATGGTGACACATTGCTTTGCATACTCTCCTCACCTGGCTGCAGGCTACCAAACAGGCCAAGCAGTTCTCATTTGTGTGCAGGGTGTTCCTTTATTGTGCCTCCTCAGATGTCAGTTCAATCCGAGTTTAATGTGCCCAATAAATATATTTGGTATCACTGCTCCTCACAGTGCAGCAGCAGCTGTGTGTGTGTGTGTGTGTGTGTGTGTGTGTGTGTGTGTGTGTGTGCGTGTGCGTGCGCGCGCGCGCGTGCGTGCGGCCACTGACCCAGCAGGAGGATTTTAATTTCCTTCCTCTCCTTCTTCTTCTGCTGCTTGAGGATCCTCTTGATCTCTTTGTCCACAGCGATGGTCTTCTTCTCCTCCTCGGACAGAAAACACAGACAGGTGCCTCGGCACCACTGCCAGGAGCCCGCCATGTCAACACCGCTGCAATTACACTGTTGATCAATAATCAGCTCTTTGACAAGTTGCCCAGTTTCTACATGATGACCATTAGATTTTGGGTTTTTTTTTAACTGTCTACTGGAAACAATAATCACTGTGTGTGTAAACAGAGGTCAACGTTAGATGGTGTTTCCCCACATCTGCAGCAGGAGCTACATCCTAAAGATTCACCAGGCTGAGTCACCTTTTCAACCAAGTCCGGCTGCCGTGACAACACAAGTTTGTTGAAGAGGACGGACGCACGACATTAAGGCTCCTTACCTCAAATCAGTCCGTCACACGCCCTGAAAACGAGCAGGTACAGACTCCGATCGCTCCTCGCGGTCCATGTCCCACCGTGGCCCCCGTCCACTGCACCTGCGGCTAACAGCTAACAGCTACTGAAGCGCGCACACGGCGTCATTAGTCAGCTGATACGGAATTAAAACACTTTTTTTTTTTTCCTTCAGCTCACACGAAACAACCTGCAGCTCGGGAAAGTCCACCGCGCCTACAGAGGTATGTTCAGCCTCTGTGGTCCGCTCAGAACTCGCTGTGCCAGGAATGCGCTCAGGGCGAACATGCGGCAAAGACAGCGGCAAACAGGCGCAGCAGCGCCGGAAGTGGTAGGTCTGTGCCTAGACAATAAGAGCATGTTGTTGTTTTTGCTTTTGTTTGTTGTTGCTTTTACATTGTTCTTGAACAATTATACATAGAGGAAACATTTTGATGATTATTTTTTTAATAATGCTGCTGGATTTTTCCAATTGTAAATAATGGAATGTAGTTAAAAGCACCATGTCAAAAAAAGTTGTAGAATATTGCCTAATTAACAATTGCATTCGCTCAAGTAGTGTCCTTAAATACAGTTTTTGGATACTTGTAATTTACCTGAGTACTGCAGCTATGGTTAACAGATTAAGATGATACAATTTTACTTAATAAACTACCCAATGGTATATAAAATAGTTACCCCACCATAACAGGCTACAACGTTAAAACACTGCTTACACTTTCACAGAGTGGTCCATAATCCATAATAAATAATCCACGAGTATAATACATGATAATATAACTCTCACATGGCCATTTTCTGATAAATTAGTACTTTCTTTTCATGCTTATGGTACATTTTGTGTAAAATACTTTAATACATTTACAGAGCACTTTTACATTGGGTTACTACTACTTTTACATAGAGATCAGAATACTTCTTCCTCTACTGCAGGAAAGCACACTTTTAAAAATAACTTGTTCACATCCACTATATTTATATCAACTCAACACTACCTAAAACAGAATTTGCTTTTGTATGACATGTATATCCTTATTGTTCCAGCTAAAACACAGACATTAGAGTCTATTTTTAGCCTTTTGGGTCAAATCAAGTGTAGTTAAAGTAAAGGTTTTCATCAGCTGTATATCACATATTGCATTGTGACCAAAGGTGCAATATGCTTAAGAAGTAGAATCCATTGTGTAGCAGTAGACAATATGTGATTCATTGTTAACACTGACCTCTCCTGAGGTACATTGTTCCAAAGTAAATAAGCTGGTCACGAGTCTTACAGCTAGGTTCATGCTCGACATGATGTGAGAGAATACATAATGCTGTAAGTGCAGCCAAAACTGCTGCATGTGTTCACAGCAAATTTAATAACCTATGTCTATGACTGAGTGTTGCAGGACGACCTAAGACCCAGCTCATGCTGTCTTTGTTGTTTGACACTGAAGTAAAATCTCCAGTATATGATACTGGAGTTTTAGTAGGTTAATCCTAACCCCCATTATGATACTATACTGGCACTGTGGCCAGTTCAATCTATTTTGGTTTTGGGATGTGGATTTACTTCTGGCTTAAATAACGACACAAATGATGGATTCCTGAGCGTAATTGACTAAATATTAAATCATGTATCATAATGTAAGAATCATTGGAACCCTTAGGATATACCCTATAAGCTATTATTCTGTTCCTGTAAATATATGCGTGTATGTCTTTGCATAAGTGTAATCCCCCAAAAAAAAGAGAAAGAAAATATTATTTAACAGTGAAAGTATGTCAAACACATTTTGCCCTTGGAATTGATTACCTGTCATTCAAAGGTTTTATAAAAAGCACCCATTAGTCATAAAACCTTTTGTTTAAAATAGAGTTTATCCCTATAGATCTGTCACATTTTGGTATTTAATTTACTTACTTTGCTGTTTCGTATGAGGTTCCACCTAAAAGTTGGGCCTATACAGCAATGTTTTGAAATGCTAATACCGGAAGTTAATGTTGTTTCATTCCGGTGGGTTTGACAGCAGCGTGAACGGATAAAGTTTCGGCTGCTGCAGAGGCTCCAACTGCTTCATGTTTCAGCTGAGCTGCAGTGAAATCACGGACACACAGAAGTTGCACTGAGTTATTATTTTAATATATGCGATATATCCGATTACTTTTCTGTCCTCAGAGTACATTTGGAAACTTTAGTCTGTTTATGAAAAAATGCAACAATGTAAAAGCACTAAATTACACCCTCAACATTTGTGATAAAAAAATGTATATTAAATATGAGACACATAGCAGGTAAGTACAACAAAGTCTCTATAAACTCAGAGTATACATGTTATAAGTGCCTGTAGGAATCATACAGGAATATCAGAGTGATTATTGCAGCATTACGAACCACTTTGCAGATGTTATCGGAGCAGAGATGAAGTGTACAACAGGTATGTAGTCACTCCTCTGCTGCTATTTGGATGTCAATCTTTTGTCTCAGCCAGCAGAACCAGTTGGTCCAGGCTTTCATGGTCTCAGATGTTGAGATTACCTGAGTGCTGCATTGCCATGGAAACAAGGTGAGGTTAAAGAGCAAGAAAGGTGTGTATGGTGGGGTCTTATTAGTGTTATTGTAAGTGTAGAAAGGTTTAATACAAACCTGCTACATGCGCGTTTCTTTACACGTAATGAACTTTCTTTTACTGAGGTGTTATTCCTGTAGCAATACAAAAGGCCCTTTGAGAGACCTGTAATGTGTTTTGTGTCTTGTGGAGAATATGTGTGTGTGTGTGTGTGTGTGTGTGTGCTTGGATTTCAGAGATAAGGTACTTATTTATCTCTGTAGAACAAGTTACGTAAGTGTAAATGGCACTAAGGACACATAAGATATAACAGTGTTTTTGTTGAGGACATACATTTGTGTTTGGTTCATAGAAAGTCAATGGACATAAAGAGTTTGTGTGTGTGTGTGTGTGTGTTCAGAGTTTTGTGAAAATAAGTCATACTCATGAAAGACAAATACTAAAATAGATTTTTGCAGTTTTTTATGCCAAGATTAAATTGATGTTGAGAATAAAAGACATTCAGAGAGACAGGGGGAGAGAATGACAGAAAGCGGTGGGGAATCCTGCAGGTGGGCGTGGACTGCCAGTAACAGGAAAGCACCTGCTTCATCCTTCAGTTACAGGAAGTTACATATCTGCTCACCTGACAGTGGAAGTGAGTCTGAATCTCCAGGAATGATGTAACACATTGTACAATCAGGTCGGCTCTGTAGGTCTTGTATCATCTTGTGGGTGAATTCTTACGGGCAGCCACAGTAGCACAGAGACCTGCAGGAAGGACGAGACTTTGTCCCCTGTCGCTGGCTGCTGTGGGAAACAGAGGATGATCAATGATTAATCTGACAGCAGCCATCAGACACTGTGACATACTGGAGATGATGGCGCGCAGCGGTCTGTCACCTTTCATGTTAACTTCACTTCTAACAATGAACTGAGTTATTATGCAAACTGTTCGGCAAGAGTTGAAGTGAAAAAGCCCCACACTGAAGTCTCTGCACTTCCTACACTTTTTAGTCCCACCTGCAGAAAATGCTCTTTGATGAATACGAATTGTAAGCAGTTGCACCAAAGAGGGTCTCCTAAAAACAAATCACAACAAATGAGCAAAGAGTGGAGTTATTTCCTGTCCCATTTCTTATCTTGCAAGCCCTCAGATTTTTCTTCAGACCCCTTGGTGGGCTCACCATCCCACAGCAGTTTTACTTATAATTATTTGTAGACACACAAATGTAGAGTGCATTTTACTTTACGTTACATACTGAAGAATATTCTTAGTGAAGATAAATTGAACTTTGAAAAGTGCACAGACACAAGAACAGATGCATTAACAGGAAACAGGCCTTAAAGAAAAAACAGAAGAGACTCAAGACATGAGAATAAGACATGAACACGGTGTATAACATTTATAAAAAATGTTTATTTGGTTGAATAAAAGTTGCAGCCCTCTCTGCAGGACTGTGGCATGAGTTGCAGCCCGAGATCAGTCCCGCTGAGACGTGTGCAGCTCGGGCTGTAATGAGTCATGATTGAAGGTGGTATTGGTGACGCAATACAGGTCCAACACAGAGAGCGCTTGTATTTATCCAGTGCATATAAACCTTTCAACTTTTTCCCCTCACATTCCTAAATTACAGTATGTGCGTCAGTGAACCCGGCTCTTGCGACTACATCTCGTGTCCACAAGGTGTCACTTGGCTCAACAATATTGCCAGCCAGCTCATTTAGGCTGAGGGATTTCGATACAGAGTGATAGGACTTTCTGTTGTTACAGCGTTTGTCTTCTATCACAATCACCATCAACACCATCAGAAGACTGAAATATCAACAGGGTGAAAAATAAGTCATTTTCTGACAAGAGGAGAGGAGGTTCTATATAATGAATTAAGATTAGATTAAACTTTGTACATGTTAACAAATCACTGATAATAATCTTCTAATATGGTAAACATATAAATATAACCCTCTATAATGACTTATATTTAGTATATGCACATTTTGCTGGTAACATTATTTTTCCTTCAGTGAAATGGTGAATGCAGGACTTTATTGTTTGGTATTACCACTTAAAGGATTTTAATACTTCTTCTACCACTTTGACTGATGACCTCAGGTTTAAAAGTTAACATATATTAGTGTACAACTCATAACATGTTAAAGTTTTTTAAGAGACAACTACAAAGACATATAATCAAAGCCAGATAAAAAGTTATAAAGTTTCAGGTGTTAAATGACTCATGTCCATCTGTTCAAAAGAAAACAACTTTAAAATGATTCTGTTAGGTCGTAATTGATATACTATTGTTGTTGTTTTTTTTTACTTGATCCTGTATCGTGTGTGTCACATTACAAAGTAAATATGAGACTTTCTGTTTTCTAATACCACGTTTACTGGAAACATGAGACACTTTACTATCTTCCATAACAGAAGGAAGGAAAGCCATGTCAAATATTGACAGTATCTGTGATGCTATCTGTTTTGTTTATTTACAAGGTGTTCTTTTTGGGTGAGAGGTAGAGCTGATATTATGGTAGATGTATATACTTTTTTGTATATACTTTTGAGTTTGGTGCCCTTTGAGTCATTCTCTGTGCTGCAGACAGCAGTAGAAGAAATGCTCAAGACCGTGTATTTAAGTAAACGTGCTAATACAACAACGTAAGCATATTCCTGCATTCGACTTAAACAGAAGTACAGAAGTATAATTAGATAAATTGATTTAAAGTATCAAAAATTTCTCATTCCACAGAAAAATGTCCCTTGTGCATATTATTATATATGACATTATTAGATCATGTTGGTGGAGGAGGCTGGTTTTAACTACTTTACATAGAGTTCTTTAGTCTAGAGGTTCTCAACCCAGGGATCAGGTGCCCTCCACAGCATCACAAGATCAATCTGAAGGGTCATAAGACAATTACTGGGATAAGAACAAACAAAATAAATATTTCTGCAACAATTTGTGTTAATTTTCACAATTTTTCCATAATCATTGCTGTTTGCGACATTCTGGATGAATTTTATGTCTTTGGCCTTCAGTTATTTATATGAACTGTTAACAAACCAAAGGCGTCTGAAACATGACAAGGGGCCCCAATTAGACACTGACTTTTCGTAACTGGTCACAAGCCGAAAAGGTTGCAATGCATTGCAATTTATAAGCTTATAATGATTTACTTTTTAAATGAATCTTAATCTGAAAAGTAACTACTAACTAGAGCCATCAGATAAATGTAGTGGAGTAAAAAGTACAACATTTCCCTGTGAAGAAACATAAAGTAGCGTAACATGGAAATAACCAAGTACTACTACTACTAGGCCACCTCAAAGTGCTTGACAAAATGTACGTAGTTTCTGTCCGCCACTGCTTGCGGACCGATATTTGAACATTTGACGCTCTCGAAGGCAGCTGGAAAGATCAACAGAGCCGATCAGGATGAACACACGGAGTGCGGGGCTTTGACAGGAGATGGGCGTTGCCCGTGCAGCCAAATGTCAGTTGCTTTCGCTGACACGCCTCCGAAAGGGACACGTCCTCTCAAGCGAACTTGGGAAGTTAACCGTGCAGGCAAGTCCCGCCCGAAACGCCCACAAGCTCTGTTTTCATTCGCCCATGTCTCTGCCAATCAATTATATCCCAAGCGACGTCAGCGGCACCGCCACAGCGGGGCTGAGGAGTGGGTGACGAAGAGCGATCCCACCACCAGGAAAGAGAAATTACCAGGAGCGATAAAATGCACGGACTACAAGGGTCTGTCAGTTAGTCGTTTTCGTATTTTGAGGGTTTGGTCCTGGCTTAATGCAATGGAGGTCCTCTGTCGGGCCGAGCTGTCTGGTTTTTAGCCAGTTGGCTGCAATTCCAGGGATGGCTAAGCTAAGCTAACCTAGCTAGCTAACAATTAGCCTGCCCATTTAGCTACACTGGTCACTGGGTGCCTCGGTCTGTTCAAGCGGGTATCTGATCTGATTGTAACGAGGTAGTTTATTTTCGGATTGTTACAGGTGTTTGTCGTCTCGTCGAGCTCTTGAGACAGCGGGCAGGCCGATCTGTTTGCTCAGTAGATGGACAGTTTGACGGGCGATCGTTGTCACTGCGCGGGCGTACAGCGTTGGCTTCGGGGCGGCTAGGCTTGTACTCGGCCGGGCAACCAGCAGCGATTGTACAAATGTGGCAGTGGCAGCCAGTAAGTGTCCCACTGTCTCTGGGACCGAAGTCGGTAGTTTTGACATAAATAAACAAACAAAAAAAAAAAAACAACAACAAGCAATCTTCAATGACTTTCAGGCCTAAGGGCGAACCAGCTACGCGGGGAAGGGATTAAAAAGTGTCGGCACACTTGAAGATTCATCAACTTGTCACGTTAGCTTGGCTACAACGTTAGCAGCATTTCGCTTACAAGGTAGTCAGCAGGTGAACGCCACCCCAAACCAATTTTAGCTGGGTTTTTTTTTTTTTTTTTGGAAAAGTGCATCAAGTAAAATGGTTATTTGCACCTTCGGTGGCCCATCTAAGATGTTTGCGGACATGTTGCATTGCACGTTTTCTGTGATCGGCTGTGAGTTCCTGTAGCCTCGGGATTTGCACAAGACTTTTGACTAAAGCTGTCAAATATTTGACACTTGACAGCGGTTTTACCATCAACGAGGAAGGCCACATATTCTGCAGCAAGGCGACCAAGCTCGAGAATCGGCGTGTGGATCTATAACGTGTTGAAAACGGACTGTTGCTCAAGAGGAGGTTTCATTTATTTGAGACTTTGCGTGAGGTGTGTAGCCCGGCGCCCCTTGTCAGACGGGCTTTTCAGCTCATGCGGTGATGACTTTAGACTCCATGATGGCTTGTTGCCTGAGTGAAGAGGCGAAGGAGTCCAAACGAATCAACGCTGAGATCGAGAAACAACTCCGGCGAGACAAGAGAGACGCACGACGGGAGCTGAAGCTTCTTCTGCTGGGTAAGCTACGCCTGCATGCTGCGAGAAGACTGTCTCACGTTGGCATGGCTGGACACCTCCACCTCTGAGAGACACACACACACACACACACACACACACACTAAAAGCCACGATAGCGCCTAAGCTGTTGATTTGAATGCTTTTGTAAAAGGCTTTTCATGCAAAACGCCGACTGCAGCCACGGTCCCAGAGCCACATCGCCCTTGTCACCACAGAATTTGCCTGTGATCTGATACATAAATCAAAATCCAAATGTGGTTCACACGGTGTCCAGTCTAACGGTGAAGTTGGTGGAAGAAATAAGAGCAGCCACTGACCTATGAATTTAAGGAGGCTTTATGTATGTTTTTGACTGAAGGACATGTATGGCGTCCACGCTGTCTCTTCAAAGCTGCCGTATTGGGTCACAGAGGTTGGCAGGAAAACGTGGGCTACAACTCCTCAGCTAATGATTAGATCACAGCTTGTGTCACAGTTTTGGGCTAAAAGCCCTTTGACATTGAATGTCAGGTTGATGACAAAAAGACAAGTTGGACAACAGTGGTAAGGAGGTTGTCTTTTTCTACCTGGTGACTCTCCTTTATTAGCATAGCTGTGTGTTGCTTTGAGGGTATTTGACTTCATGTCAGCTTTTCAGACTAGTTATGTGACAATTAAGCATTCGCTTTGGCTATTATGGTCTGTCTCTTCTACAACTCAAACACAAATGGAAATGTACACGACTGCATTAGAAAATGGGTTGTGACATTAGTAGTCCCTTGCTGTAAAATAACTTCTGTTTAAAGTCAAAGGAATCTGCGTGGTTATCCTCTGAATTTAAAAGTGATATGTGTTATTTAGTAGTCAGTCAAAACCATTGGACTAATTACATAGATTATCAAGCATGAGTTTGGCTAAGTGAAGCTTTTCACAACCATCTGTCAACAGTCCCCTCTTATTAATACCCTTCCTGTAGTGCTCTTCCACATTACCGTAGTTCTGTCTGCCTGTAAAACATGGCTTAAATAATGAAAAGGAGTTGGTTTTAATTAAGTCTGCTACAAGGGAGACAGCGATCTCTTGGTATCTGGTCTAGAAAAGGCCTTCACTGAGGTGGCCCCCTCTGGGAAATGGCAGTTCTCCAGAGAATAGCCTGTGCCATCCACAGACTAATTTTCATGTTTAAAGAAGAGCAGCAGAGCCATTGTGCATTTTTTTTTAATGAAATGTTATATATTATATTGATGGAGGAAGCCACTACAGTTAAGTTTAGGATTAGCCACAGAACAGCATTTGTAGAAGAGCAGGGAATTGGTGTCATGCTATAAGAACACTTCAGCAACTCTACTTGGTTGCCACTTAATTCTGGTGCTCTCACTCATAGCTGCAACAACTTCAACACTGAAAGGAATAGCAGCTTTTAAGAGATAACTGTATTCTTGTCTCTGTTCTCAAACAATTTGTAAGCCTAAATATCACCGTCAGAATCTCAGAGGAGCTGTACATGTTGAATTCTGAAAAAATATGAATTGCTATAGCTTTGTTAACTAACATAAGGAGGTGTTCAAAGTTTATTAGCAAGTAGCGTGGATGCCTATTTAGTTTAGAATATGATCATAATAGCTTTTTGGAATGAAACCCCCTATCCACAAAAACATTGTTATATCGATGCCAGTTGCAGCAGCAGCAACAAGAAGTCTGGAGAAGCGAGATAGGATTGGACAAGCTCTGCATAACTGACCACTTCACGTGGATTGGATAACCCCGTAGGTGGTTTGAGTAATCTAGCTACAGTCTAGTCTCTCCAAGACACACGTGTCGGTGCTTTATGATCTTGCTGGGCGAGCGGGCATTGATATATACGGGTGTGGAAGTGGCGCGAGCCAGTGCCCGTGAGGACGAGCAAAACTTGAATCACTTGTGATTCATAAATGCATTTCATCGTAGTTTCTTTGTAGGCTATGATTAGTTTGCTAGTTATTTAGCACAACTGTTATTGTTGAAAATAAGTGAGAATATGAGCTGCATAGTTTTTATATTTAAGTATATGCTTTAACATTTTTTGTAATGTGTCTTGTGTATTTATTAGGTTTTAAAGTCTGTCTTGTGTGTTTTTACCTGCGAGACAAATTTCCCCTTGGGGACAGTGAAATTAATGTTGAAATTATAAACAGTTTTGGGGGTTTTAGTCATTACCAAGCTGCTTCAGGAGCATTCTCACCAACCTCTGGATTGAAGTAGGGCCAACCATGATTTGCATGTAACCTAAAACCAAGATGGATGTCAGATTTGTGATCTGGCGGACTCAGACACACACATGGTGTAAACAAATGTGCATTAAAGTATAAATGGGGGGCCTTTGATTTGAATATTGTTAGTTGCTGCTACAGCCTTACTGATACTGGGTTTTTGAGGCTGATGCCAACATTGATATTTGAGAAATAAAAAATTAAAATCAGATACCAATTTATTGGTGTGGCTCTAGTTATATTTGGCTGCTGAATCAGTCAGAGTGGCTTATGAATGTTGTTAACCACCACTTCCTATGGCACCATGACCTCAGTCAATCTCATTGTGTGTATAATAAACAACATATCTATGCTGCTATGTAACTAATATAAAATAAGTGATATCAAACAAACACATTTGTGGATATTTTGGTGTAATGTGACGTCTCAAGTGTTACAGAAAGCTTCGTGAAATCGGAGCACTTCTCTACTTGTAAAATGGTCTTGCTTGTGAGTTCATGGTTGGCAACACACAAAAGGCATCTGTTGGTTCAGTTGGCCAACATATTGCCAGACATTGATTAGAAATATAAAAGTGTTGTTGGCGGAGAAACATATTGTTATTGTCCTGCTCACAGATGAGATGCTGGGACAGTGACTCACTGAAAGAGATTGATTTGGAAGACATCCCTTTTCCGTCCTCGCAGCCCGACTGTTTTGATGAAAAAAGTACAAACTACAGGAGTCATTTTTGTTTCAGATTTTGGTGGGAGTCTGCTGTCACATTATTTAAGCTTGTGTGAAAAGGATCTAAGCATTATCTAGCTGCAGTGTGAATTATAGTGCACTCTGGTTGTCTCACTTCATTTGGAACCCATCATGGACCTCTTTGATCCTTTTTATAGACCATCACGCATAGTGTAGCTTTTTGTTATGTTTACGGGCGGCTGTGGGTGGGTCGTCCTTTAATCCCAGGGTTGGTGGCGCGATCCCGCCTCCTCCTGTCCAAATGTCGAAGTGTCCTTGGGCAAGACACTGTCACCAATCTGTAAAAGTGGTTATGGAACCATCAATTACCTTTTTTGGCTGCTGTATCATGTCTTGAATATTTCCTTATTTTGTTGTTTTTCCCTAAAAATATGAAATCCAACAATCTTTAACAAAGTTTTTGGTGATTTGCCTGCTAATGTTGCTGTTAGACCAGAAACATAGGAGCTGTAACCAAATATTTCAGTTTTCATCTGGAAATATTGGAAACTTGGTATTGCCGTGACTCACATTTGTTGGTTGAATTGCATATGAATCTCAAAACCTTTTATTTAAATAGCTACAGTTGTTTGAATTGATGATTTGGCTGATATTTTCAGCGAAGGCAATTATTCCAGCTGTTTATCAGCAACAGGCTGGCTTTTCTCAGTGGTGTGGTTAGCTAGTACATGGTAGACATGCAGGGTGAGGAAGAACCAGGGTCACAGGGGTGCTCTGCCATCTGCTCTGTAGCAAACAAAAGTCACACGTAATTAAATGTGTACAACCGGAGCCCAGGGAGCTGCAGTATCAATGCCAGTTTGTGAGCTTTCCTCAGTAAATGTGACCTTTTTTTCAAAATGTGGGAATGACTGTGTTGGTTAGTGCGATCATGTCAAACTGCTGATTGATTTTCACTTTATCTCTCCTGACTGAACTTGGCAGATGCACACTAAAGTATACAGATGATCTGATGATATGTTAGGTTGCTGTGCAATGGCAAGGGTCTGACCGTTATCAGTAATAGGCCTTGATCTTGACTTTGATCCGTTTCTATAAAAAGTCCTTATTTTTCTTGGGATTATGTCATACAAAGTTATTCTGCTATAACAATAAACTTAACTGGTACCAAGAATGGATTTTGTTGTTTAAACATATGTCATAATATGAAATTATCTTGTTATGAGGAATAAAGGTAGTTAGAAAAAGAAAAGCTTATGTTATGCTTTGTTGCATTGTGCACACAGTGACTCAAGACAGTGACTTTCACTTTTCCAGTATGGAGCCACTGTTGACTGAAGGTTAAGTCAGTCATATGGATGGAAAAACCCGTAAAACGTGTACTAATTCAGTACTGCACAAATACCACGTAGTTTTTCTTCTATTGTGGATGCGTATTCATATTACAGCCTACAAAGCAGAGAAGTTTAATAACATTTGAATTTCCCCTTATGTACATTAGTTGAGGTTCCTACATTAAATCATACAAAATCACTCTATTATTTTAATATAATATATGTATATAAAAAAACACAAACAGGTCATTAGTATCTGGGTTAATGAATGTTTGTCTTTTGGCACCACCCAAGGATGTCTCATGCATGGAGCCTACCTACGCCTATTATGGCTTCTATTAGTAAGTATTACTGTAAGCCAAACAGATAAGCCCTGTGTTAGCCATATTTATTTGGATCCCTGTTAGCTGCTGCCAGGGTAACAGGTATGGCAGCGTTTTGTAACAAAATTGCAGACAGTACAGATGAACAACCCACACACACAAAGGATAAAATGACCCAAAAGAGACGTGTGTGTGTGTGTACACAGTAGCATCGTGGGCTGTCATGGGGCTGCCCTGTGGTATGCCAACCATCCTCATAGGCACAATAGCACTGCTGAAGGCAGAGTTGGCAGATGCCTTCCTGTATCCTTACTCCCACAACTGTATGTCTAACAGCACTGACTGACTCTGAGCCAAGGTAGATAATGCTAGTCATCACCCACGTGAGCTTATTTCCCAGAAATCTCAAATTGCTAGACTCAAACAGCCTGACCTGGCACTCTGGTGTGACTGTGCCAACTATCCTTCAGTTAGTTTAGCCAAACGCATTTTGGTTTATATTGAAATAGTCTTCAATCCACCATGAAAGTCAGATGCACTCGCATCTAGTAAAGCAGTAAATTGTGTCAACAGATCAAACCGACTTATCCTGGCTGCATGTCACCACAATGAGTGGGGCACTGAATACATTTTCATTACACTGCTCAATAAATTACAGCCAGGACATTATTTATTTCTTGACCCAATATAACCTCTGTGGTCAACAGGAAGCATTGCCAGTGATTGGTGGTCGAACATTGTATTTATTGCTTTAGCCAGCGTATTGCTGAAAGGATTACTTGGTTAGTTGGCTGCAACTAATAATCTGCAGATAATTTTCTCAATTAATTGTTTAGATTATGAAATGTTTGTCTGAAAATTGTGGTAAAACATGCAGTTTACAATTTCTCCAAGCCCATGTGTTTAAATTCAACCAAAAGTCCAAAACCCAAACATAAGCTATTACATTTATTGTCACATATGACCAAGAAAATAACAGCATCTTTATATGCTCAAACGTGCCCTAAAAATAGCTTTTAATGGCATCTTTTCCCAGCTCTTTACATAGCGTGTATGTGCATTAACAGGACAATTTGAAGAGATCTGATCAAAATGCAATCTTTGCCATTTCTGTATTTGTTGTCTTCCAGCTCCAGACTGCCACCATTTAGGTCTGACCATTTATACAGAGAGAGTATAGAGTGCAGTACGTCCATCCTTGCACCTCACAAAGTACTCTTAATACATACAGCATACCACTGCCTTTACAAGAGCACAAGGCAGTAGCTTATGGTAATGATGTAGCTCCCTTTCACATAGGGACTCCATCATATTGCCAGGTCTATTTATCTGGGTAAGATAGTGGATTTTACTCATGTCTTCTCTGTGGAAATGAGTCCAAGTTGTTCCAGCTTCACATTACGGCTCTTTATACATCAGGCAATGCTTGTGCAAGATTGACATTTAGCTCGCAAGACATGTTAATGCAGCGTTTGACTAAACTAATTCCCTAGTAGTTAGTCAATTTTCCAGCTATTTTCACTAAATTGCTTCAATGACATTCAAACTGCTGCAGTATTGTAATGTTCTGCATGGCTTACCTGGAATTTGTTGTTTGTTGTTCCAGTAAGAGCATATGTAAAAGTTCACCCTGTGATCAGCTTATTAGAGAGGATTAGTTTTAGCTTGTTGTACCTAATACAACAGTCTTGCAATAAATTCTACTTTCAAGTAGGTTATAATGTTTAGCTTTCTTTTAAAGCTGATTTAGGACTTTATGTCCATTTTGAGGGCTGTAATGTGTGTTGCTGTTGAATTGTATTGCATTTTATGGAGACGTGTTTACATTTTATTGCCCACCCCCTTCATACCAGTGGGTGTGTACCATGCTGAGAAAAGTACCGTAGAAGAAACTCTCTGACATGGCAGGGTTTCATTTAATATTATTTATTTACAGTAAATAACTTACTCTTCTTCAACACATTATGCCCCTTTGTATTAGTTGATTGTAGCCTAATATCAGAGACAGCCAGAGTAGAGCCTATGAGCCATCAGTGCTCTTGACGTATAAGGACTTGTTCACTTTGCGGATGTGTGGTGCAAGTATACCTGTACCGCATCGGCCATCCCAACCATTTACGCATGCAGTCCTAAGCTTCTGTGCCTCGTGGATGAAAAATTTAGTTTCACCGTGTGGTACGAAGGCAAGACAGGTAGGTGTTCGTTGTTCTGCACTGTTTGTCTGGCAGCTCTGTTGGTTGAGCAAATTGATGTTGACACACCCAGAGTTTTGGCAGTTATATGGCAGCTGGGCCTGCGAGAGACTGCCCAGTGCTTCTCATGTCACCACCTGTGTGGCTACCGACATGTATAGCTGCATTAAAACCATCTCATTGCACTTAATGTCTTTATTTTATGTATGTGGTGTAGGGATAGGACACGGTTTATTCTTTTCAAGAAAATAAGAAGATGACTTGTACAGACTTGTTGAATTAACTAGAGCTGGGATGATGGGTTAATCGACCAATTAGTGGATCTAAAGAAAATGAATCGACAACTGTTTTGATAATCGGTTAATCGTTTCAGTCAAGAAGGCAAGATTTGCTGGTTCCACCTCCTTAAATGTGAGGATTTGCTTCTTTGGGTTTTGGACTGTTGGTCGGACAAAAGAATCAATTAGAAGACATCACATTGGGCTCTGGGAAACTGATGAGCATTTATAAAAATCTTTTGACATTTTATAGACAAACTATTAATTGTGAAAATAAGCAGCAGCTTAATCAATATTGAAAATAATTGTTTGTTGCAGCCCTAGAATTAGCAAGCAACAATGGCTTGTTTCAGTTTGATGATTTACATACTAATGACCTGATCCTAATAGCATATGAGTGGCATCTACACATTGTAGCACTTGTTTTACCGTGTATGTGTGTGTACGTGAGCGAGCTCTTGTCTGCATATGAAAATCAAACGGGTCTGAATACCTAAAAAGACAAAGCCTCAGTTCTTTTCTATGTTTACACACTGGTAGTGGGCAAGTTCCCAGCTCAGTCTTGGACTAGGAAGAAGGAAGTGAGGTTGAAGATGGCTCACAAGTAGCTGAGGGATTGCAAACTGCAAAACCTCTGTCCAGTGGGAAATACTGCTGTGCCAGTACAAGCTTTTTGATTAAATGGGAACCAAAATAGGCAAAATTATTAAACTGACATCTAAGTCCTTTAGAAGGAAAAGTATGCCAGGAATTTTCTCAAAACTGGAATAGAGATCCTATGCTTGCTGCCCCCCTTGCTGTTTCTTTCTCATTCTTTCTCTCAGCATAGATCTAGATGTGCTCTCGCAGTCCATGTGCTCCACGCAGACACATTTCAAGCATCCAAATGCGTCACAGGAGAGACTCGGGTCCTCGTCCCTCCCACCACCCTCCTTCAGACCATCTTTGAAGTGATTAGATGAAGTTGTACCTGTAAATGCCATGACAAGGATGGTTAGTTGGCCTGGCAGGTGTCTAGTTGGTGTCCACTAATCCAGCTGGTTCATATTGAACAAGGTCAATTAAAGATTTTTTTCTTTTCTTTTCTAAAGATGACATGGGCCAAAGATATGTACCAGAGGCAGGATATCTTACAGTTGTTGAATAAATGTATGATTTTTAACACCTCACCTTTTAACATCTCAGGGAACAGTGACATGAAAAATGAATATGAATCCATTTTTATCTTTCTCATACACACACATACTCACTCACTCTTCTCAAGCATGCAGGAGTTACTGTATCCATAGCAGCTGTACACTGTAGCATCTGCCAGTAAGGCAATCCAAGTATTGTAGTGACACTGTCTGTCAGCCAGCCAGTCCATGCACAGATGGTAAAGTTTGGCAAATAGTGTTTTAGTTTCAGGAACTAAGTAGCACAGGGATCTAAAAGTATCTTAAGTGCATTTGTATTTCTACCACATCTCAAGAACCATCAAGACTAGGCGGATTAGTGACGACTGTTTCATATGACATTTATGTAGTGTTTTGTTTACACGAAGGAGACCAGCAGCAGTGGAACGGATTCTTTAAAATACCACAAAGGCAAAACACCTGTTAACTGTTTTGCAAGGACCCGCTGATTTTGATTTTTTTTCTTCTCATTGTCTTTTTTTCGGGTTTAGTGACCTACTTAATTGCATTGAGTCCAACATGCTAACAGGGGATAAGTTAAAGGAAACATTGGAATAAATGAGTGGAGAAACATAACGAATGCAGAAGCTTCTGTACAGGTCACGAGGAGTCACTAAGTGGTTTGAGTATGAACATAATGGGAATCATATGTTATGGCCTTTGCAGTCACCAGATCTCAACCCAGTTGAACACTTGTGGGAAATGTTTCACTCATGTGTTAGACCGTGCCAACAAAACACCAAATTAAGGAATTTCTTTTGGAAAATGGAGTTCCAGAGACTTAGAGAATGTATGCAAAGGAGAGCTGAAGTTTGTTGTGGTCCAACACTAATAAGATGCTTTAGCACCCATTTATACATTTCACTTTCCTTTCTCCCACTGACACTCTTGCTCTTTATTTTTTCCTGCATACAAAATCTCACTTAAGTAAAAGTACAGCGGTATTAACAACCAAATTAATTTACACTTACAAAATTAAAAGTACTCATTATTAAGCAGAATGGCCCCTGTCAGTGTTATAATTTATAATTACAACCTAAGAAGCACTTAAATATTGCAGCTGGTCATGGTGGAGCCAATTCTAACAACTTTAGACTGTTACTGTTGGTTTAATCTAGGACACTGCATCATACAAGCTTATTTTATAAGCTCATTGTAGGTTTAGTCTGTAAGAGCTTAATCTATAAAGTCACTGCAGCTGTCATAGAAATACACTGGAATGAAAAGTACAATATATTCCCTTGAAATTTTGTGAGTTAGAAGTATAATGTATCACAAAATTGTACAGTAAATGCATTTCTGTACTTTCCACCAATGCATAATGTTCATACAGTTTGTACTTGCTTAGTTTCTGAATAAATGAAACAAAACGTTGTAGCAGTTGTGAAACCTTTTCTGATTAGTATACTCGGAATGCAAAAGTTAACCCCAATTCTTCCCGGTCCACCAGAACTAGGTAGACAGGAGGAACCTTTTGGGATGCAGGAACTATGACCCATGAACTACACACATAATTCTGCTCCTACGCTCTAATTTCAGGTTAAGTTCCTAAAAATGTTTCTGTAGAACTTCTGGTAGGTGGAATAAAAGGCCCCTAGACAGTCATTCACATCCTGTACAGTCAGACAGGCCTTCAGCCAGTTGTTCCCAACACTGAGATGAAGTGGACACAGCTTCTTGTTTGATGTGCTTGGGGGAAGTTTTAAGGAATCATTTACTTAGAGCGCCCTTCTCCTCCACTCTGTCACACTTTGCACCTTCCTTTCTCGCTTGACTCCTGGACTCCCTTTGGTTCTTTCCCTTTGAAGGTGGATGCCAAACTTCAAGTTATTACTCTTCATGTAGCCATAACTGAAATGTCTGTCGTGGCCTCCAGCTGGCCCGACCCAACGAAATGGATCTGTTTCAACTACGTTTTCCTGTTCTTTGTAAGTTAATGGTTATTTAGAACCGGAATGACTAATGCCCCGGCCAGTGCTCGATGTGGGCAGAGTGACACCGTACTGCCGCGGTTAATGGTCACGGTTGTGTGATTATTGGGCTTCTCCTCACCCTGCCCCTTCTGGCTTTGAGCAAAATTGCTTAATTGTCTTTGGTAAGCCTGTATGGGTCTCAGCACCTTGATATTGTGAAGCTTTTAACTTATCAGCTTTGTAAATGAACGTACAGTCCTGTGGATTTTGTCTGATGTGACTTTTGGCAGCTTTTCATAAGCTTTGTAATTTTATTTGTAATTGGATTTATCACACCGCCATAACCGTATTATCTTTATAGTTCTTTTTAAAGCTGCAACTAAGGTTTATTTACATTATCCATTATTATATTGATTCATCTTTTAATCGTTAGGCCTATAAAATGTCATAGGTTAGTACAAATTGTCCATCACAATTTCCGAAAGCCCATGGTGAGTGACATCCTCAAATGTCTTGTTTTCTTTAACCGACACTCAAAAAGCCAAAGATATTTGGTCACTGTCCAGGGCATCCGCAGGGTCTTAAAGTATTAAAAAGTACTAAATCAGTTTAGCAAAAATTTAGACCCTTGAAAAGTATTAAATCATCTTAATCAGCATTTTAAGAGGTATTATTTTTTTGTAACATCGATTCTAACAGACTGCCTATGATTTTATATCATTTATGGCCAATGTTATATTTCCTAGGCCAAATGGAAATGTTTGTTAATGAAAATGTTTTGTTAATGTGAGTGAGATAGAGTATGAATGTGGGACTATTATTAGTTTGAATAAACCTCGCTTTTGGCTCAGTCACTACTTTATTCTCTTGAGTTTTGTTCCCATCTGGATTATGTCAAACTAAGACTGTTTTGCAATCTCAAAATAAATGTACTGGTATAGTACTGTAAATGTACGGTGTGTTGCTGATAACCAGTTACGACTTGTGGCATTAAATTACAGACCTTTTCAACATATTTTAACTTCAGGATTGCTGCATATACCCTGCTGTCACAAGAGGGAAAGAAAAATGGTCAAAACTCTTGATAAATGAGAAACTGGGAATCTTTTGATTGAAATCATTACCTGAGCTGACTATGAGGGGAGCACCTTTTATTTTTCTTGGGTAAAACAGGTTTAAATTAGACATGATGTACAATGTTGACTCATTTCAAAATGACATGACCCGTGTTTACTCGGGAGAAACCTGTTTTCTAAAAATATTAATCCGCGTTAGGCTTCAGATAGTTTGTGTTTTTAAAGATGAACTCTAAGAAAACAAATTACTAACAGAAAAGGAAGGGTCTAATGAAAAGCATTTTGGGAACTTAACCCATAGTAGGTACTAAAAGTTGGGATATCGTGGAGCAGAAGAGGTGCTGCTGCTTTTGACCACTTTTTATCCCTCAACTTTATGGAAATGCAATAGTAATATTTTTAAAAAAGAAATTACCTTTTACATAAGCTGTGTAGTCATTTAGTTAAAACGGATGTAAATCATTATTAAAATATTGTGTACAGGGACATTTCTAGCCGAGATGATTGTGTTATCATTTGTATTACATTGGCACATGCCTACATACATGTCATTCACTAAATGTATATGGGTGTAGTCAAATACCATATGGAGCACAAAGTGTAAATACAGTCATAACTACACAAATTAAACCTAGCCAAGTGTTATACAGTCTAAGACAACTGCGCTGCAATACATCTTTCCTTCATGAACTTAATAAAGTTGAGTTTTTGTTGACACTGTTTAAGAAGTGTTGATTCAACTATGATAATTTTGGAGGCTGCAGTTGGTGGTGCTGTTGGAATTGTATTGTTATATACGGAGGTGTTTCTGATATTTTGTCCACCCCATTTATATGAAAGAGGGTAGACTAAAGTCCCATACAGCACTGGCTGAGGATGTTGTGGGATTAAGAAATGCACGTTAAACTTGCATGTTTCACTGTGCTCTGTGGAGAGGTACTGAAGCCTATCAGCTGGTTTTTTTCTGCCTTGTATTTATGAGTCCAGTACAGGCGTTGCCATGGGAACTAGCATTACCCCTCAGGAGTAGCTCCAGTGAATGTACAGTAGCTTGTCCGTGAGAAATTCTTCTGCTGGGATTTCTAGTTGGACAAGAGAACAATGGGATCTGTTGAATTAAGCTGATCATGCCTGCAAGATGTGGCCCTCTACTCTGGTTGTGTGCATTTGGAAAATTCACATGAATACAGACACACGCTGAATTAACCAACAAAGCTGATGTATCTATACCATGTCCACTCCCTTAATTTCTCCTCTCGTCAGTTTTAAATTTGTTTTAAATTTGCATCTATGTACTCCATAACACAGAGTAAGGAAAAGGAAAGCAGAGAAAATGTACTCAGTATTTTTCTGTTCTTACTCCCTCACATCCCAGTAGCACCCCTCCCTCCTGTTCAGCTCTTTAGTCAGTGAGAAAGTGAACTCTCTAGTGCTGTGTCTTGACAATTGCTATTTATGTCCCTCTCAAAGACATACTCTGTCTGAAGGGGAAACTCCAATGTTGCCTGACCTGCTTTCCACAGTGAAAGACCCTGTCTGGTTCGAGGGCAGGCAGCGCTCGGTGCGCTCTATCACTGTACACTCGACTGTGCTCTTCAGTCAGCAACAGTCAAACTTGACAGTCATCATCCTTGGGAGACACTTCAGCTTTTCCTTGGGAATACCAGCTGTACTTAAAAACACAAAGCACATTCCATTATTAAATTGGCCACTAAAGGTCTGTTTAGAGAATGTGGCTGTAAACATTAACCATGTCACTAGTGGATTTATTTTTTTGTCATTGTTAATTCCTGATGTGCAAATGTTCCTTACACTGCTATTTCTCACTATTGGTCCAAGGAGGCTGTAAATCACCACGTGTCCCCTTCAATAAACAGTGTTGACCATGCTGTCAGTTTGGCCAGTCGACCTACTACTTTGGCACTAAAATATCTTAACAACTATTGAATGGATTGCCATGAAAATTGTTCATTCATTCATTGCTCCCAGGTGATGAAGCCTAATGAGTTTTTTGATCCCCTGACTTTTCCTCGAGCACCACCATGAGCTAATACGCTAAACTAAGACGATCACCATGGTAAACATTATACCTGCTAAAAATGTGCATATTTTATTGACATTGTGAGCATATTAGTATGCTGATGTTAGCATTTAGCACAAGAAACGGCCTGGGTATAGCCTCAGAGCCGCAACCAAGGCTGTAGATGCATAGTGCTTTTTCACCTGCCAACGAAGAGCTTCAGAAGTGGGCTGAGGCGACTCGACGTGTATTTTTACCCTTCAAGTTTATTTTTTTTCTGTTTTACACACACAACTACAGTGATTGTGTATTGGGCTTTGAGCGCTGCAAAAATGCAGGTGACCTCCAACTCTACTACAACTGTGCCTGAGCGCATCCTGTGTAGACACAGACGGAGCACTCAGGCTGCTGCCGCTTTGCTAACGTACTACGGCCTCCTGTGTAGACACGGTGTTAGGCAAACCTAACGCTGTGAGGACAGTCACAGTTATGCAGACACAGAAAATAGTGAGTACCTTTTGTGTAAATGAACTCATCATTTGCATGAAATATGTTCAGAAACTACATATTCTGTCATCAGGCTGCAGTATTTTGGCCTGCGGCAGCAATATATTGATGCTCTGCTCTTTCTTCCCAGCATGACATGCTAAATCGCCATTCTAAAAATCTGTGTCCATCACCCTTGTTCATATTTTTTCTGTGTCAGTATTTTAATTGTGACCTTGGTAAAGAGGAAAATCATACCATAATACTTTTAGACATTTTATTTTTGCATTTTTAGCTATGCTGTGTTATTTGTAACTGTCCATAAGAATTATAGCAAGCATCACTAGTACAGCTTGTCAATGTACATTAAATGTGCTTTGGTTGTGTTGACATACTGTCAGCAATTTTAAAGTAATCTATCGAACCATAATGAAAGTACTTGTCAGTTACAGCACAGCAGCTGTCAGAGTGAAAGGTAGAGAGACCAGAGAGTGTTCATGTATCTGAAACTGCAGTGACTCAGGCTTGAATGTTGGGAGAAGTGAGATGGAGAGATGAGTGGTGGAGAGCTCGAGCAGGGTTGTAGAGGAAGAAAATAGATGGTGGAATGGGGGTGGAAGAGAGGAGGACTGCGCTGCAGAGAGAGCTGCCTAGTGAAACTAGAGGTTGAGTTTGGATTAGACCGCTACCTGCCTTGTCTTTCGAATAATCCTCTTTGGTTGACAGTATACAATATTCGGATACTTTTTTTATTGACTGTGGCATTTCATAAGCCTAGAGGGATGGTTTGCTCACTAAAGATGTCCATATAAAGATATAAAACCAGATACAGAGAAAGTCTGTGAGAGGGATCTGTGTATTTCTTTCTCTGCATGTGCGAGCAGGTTTCCCTCTCTATGAATACGTCTTTCAGTGTGTTTATGCATGTGTGCATGGTCACTGTATAACAAAATTGTAGGAGTGAACTCAGTTTAACCAGCTCTTTGTTGAGCTGAGGTGAGCCGTGCAGCCCTCATGTGGTTACTCCGGGCTGCTTCACTTACTCAGGCTGTCAGTTGAGCCTTTGTGGTAACCACGGCCAAAACAGTGATTGCATTGCATTGTTACAATGCACGTCTCAGGACAAGAGACAATGGCTGGACCACAATTAAGCCCAGACACATCTGTCCGTCCGTATATATTTTTGACTTTTAGTTTAAATTCTTAAGTAGAATCAATTCACCCTAACTCACATTTCTTAAGAAGGAAGATTTTACTTTTTTTAATGGAATAAAAAGGTCTTTTTACAATAAGTGAACTAGGAGCTGACGCCATGTGGAAGAATGGCCTGCTGAACGGTCTGTACTGGTAAAACACTGACTGAGTTGGCATTGAGGTCTGGACCTTTGCCTGGGGGCATGATGGTGCGAATTCCTTCACAGTCTTGTGTATCAGCACCAGGGTGTAGGTGGAGAGACAAGGTCAGCCTGTTGCAAAGACCTGCCACAGAAATATGAGTTAAATAAAAAGGCTACAATTTTACCAAGATAGTTATGCTTTGTTGACTTTGTTGAGCACATCTTAGCACCCACTGGTCCTTTTTTTGATTTTTTTTTTACCTTTGGTTTGCTCTTAGTCAGAGCAGCAGAAATACATTTGCTGACTACATTACTGTGAAAGAGCTACTACATGATATCATGTCAATTGTATTTTTAATTGAGTTGTTAGACACGGGTGGATGGATTACTGCTTGTTGTTGTGGTTTTGACCCATTTTTCAAACAAATGTTTTTGTTCATTGCTCTCATACCACTGTTCATTTCCAGTTTGGATTTTTTCTTTCTTTCCAGTTGTAGGTCTGCACTGTAGGATAGTATAACTTTCTATCTTGTTCCTGGGTCATGTTCACGGTGGGAGAAAACCGTTGTAACATCCACACTGTCAGTTTCCATTTATAACCTTTTTCAGTTGCCGGCTAACCTCCTGTGTTGTGTTGTGTTTTCTTGTCTTCCTTTCAGGTACTGGAGAGAGTGGCAAGAGCACCTTCATCAAGCAGATGAGAATAATCCATGGGTCAGGCTACACAGATGAGGATAAGAAGGGCTTCACCAAACTGGTCTACCAGAACATCTTCACTTCAATGCAGGCCATGATCCGTGCAACTGAGAACCTCAAGATCCCGTTCAAATGTGAACAGAACAACGTGCGTACTGTCAAGTGTTGGTGTGAACACTTCAAAACCTTTGTTATACTTGTTTTACATATATTGTTGAATTTCTATACTTAATTATAGAACTGTTTTAAGACCCTGAACGTATTTTCTCAATCGGCTACTATCAGCTATCAGACACAGTTTTGGTTATTTCATTTGAGATTTTGTGGATTGGTAAATCGGTGAAGTACTGTTTTAATTTACTCAAGATTACATTATCTCACCTTAAATGAACTACAGTGTTCAAACTAATTTTAAGAGCCTTCATAATGCGCAATGATTAATGGTAATAGTTTAACTATGATTCATGTAGGTGGTTTTGGATGAATCGTTTGTAATGCGCTTGTTTCATTTACACTTAGCAGACTCTTATCAGTGAATTGTAATTGGTGAACAGGTAGAAGTTTGTTGTCTTTTTTCATGGTCACAAATTATTTAATCCAGGCAACAGAGGCCACTCTGTGTCTTAGTGTGAGTTCTCGTTCAATATCTTATGAAATCTTTTTCTGGTGTCAGCACGGCCAGCAATCAGCGTGCTGGATTGCTCAGTCCAGCACTTGTGTCCAGTTAATCGTATGCAAACCACATTCAAGTAGATCATAAATCTGGCGGTAAGATGAGGTGTAAAGTAAAATGAACTGCTCTTCTAGAGTGAACTATGGCCTTTTATAGCTTATCGCTATAACTGAATTCAGGCCACAGTATTCTAGAAAAGGGTAGTTGGGGGGATATGTATGTAGTATGTATACTTTCAGGATATAGCACTAAATGCACTACCAAGGTCGTAGAAAGACGTGATTTTACCCTGGACTTTTACTGAGAAACCACCTGTCACCACCCACTTTCAGATTTGGGGACTTTCCGTTATGATTTTTATTTTGCCTAAAATCCTCAGTTACTAAATCGGCATCATGTTGTTAAAAATGTCCTTTTCTGCTTCTCCCAGAATAATGCCCAGGTGGTGCGCGAGGTGGACGTCGAGAAGATTTCATCATTCGATCAGCCGTACATCAGTGCGATAAAGATGCTGTGGGCTGACCCTGGCATCCAGGAGGCCTATGATCGCAGGAGAGAGTACCAGCTCTCAGACTCAACCAAATAGTACGTCTACAATCTATTCATCTACTAGACTGACCGATAATTTGGGCGGCTGTGGCTCAGGAGGTAGAGCGGGTAGTCTTTAACCCTCCTCCTGTCCACATGTCGAAGTGTCCTTGGGCAAGACACTGAACTGTAAGTTGCTCCTGGTGGAAGCTAGCACCTTGCATGGCAGCTACGTCACCATCAGTGTGTGTGTGAATGGGTGAATGAGACCAATCAGTAAACGTGTTTAGGGAACTGTTATCGTTGAAAAGTGCTTTATATGTGAATTCCATTTACTTTGTGTGGAGAAGCACTATCCACCTCTAAGATATCTAATGCAATGTGATAGATGCATTCAAATGTTGCCAGATGTCAATAGATAAGTCTATAGATTTTATTTATTTAAAAGCAGATTTCTACCTGTATTAACGTGCACTTAACTTGAGGAATGACCGATGGGGAGAGTCTCGAAAAGGAAGAAATGTTGGCGGGTTTATAAACGACGGCTGCTAATTTCAGGGCTAATTCCAACCTGCATTAATCCATTTCAGACTAGAAAAGAAGTTGAGGAATTGGGGTCTGTGGGGGGGGGATATAAGCTTTTGCATTGATGTATTTGTGTATACTTATTTTTTATTTTATTTTTTATTTATGAGCTGCTGGCTACGTGCATATATGTTTGAATGTTTTGTAATTGTATGTGTTTTGACAGAATCAATCATTTGCGTCTGTTCGTGTATACATGTGGTCTCGTACTGTTGAGACTGGTGGTTTGCCTACTTGTGCATCTCTGTCATATGTTCCCCTCCCCTTCCACAGTTACCTTAGTGATTTAGAACGAATAGCATCATCGGCTTTCGTGCCCACACAGCAGGACGTGCTGCGGGTTCGAGTGCCTACCACCGGCATCATTGAGTACCCATTTGACCTGGAGAATATTATCTTCAGGTACTGGTGTCAAGTGCTGCCGATGATGTCACTGGTTGGCTAGCTTCTTGGCAGTTTGTCAGCCAGTTGGAAACCGTCGATGCCGCTATCTCCATCTACCCTGTGCTGCACAGCAGGGCTCAGCACTTTAACACATCCCTGATGGTACACTCTCAAAGACTGGCCTCAAGAACAGGCCCCGACCCTCCTGTCAAGACTCGCTAGAAAGGCGGTAATTTGTATTTTCACCCAGGCAGCCAAAATTGGCCTCTGGAGTGCTAAATCATCTTTTTGGAGGCAAGTTAAAAGTTCCTGCTTCCCTAGACCTTCACAGTGAGCACTTTGAGGGGGAGCAGAGGATAGAATTAAAGGATGTTTTGTCTTTGGGAGCTGCCATCAAGAATGAAGCAAAATTTCTACAAGAATCTGGGGGTAGAGGTACAAAATGTCACCTAATCCCCTCATAACTCTTGGGAATGGTTTTCTGTGGTTACATCTGGACTGATTCACTTGCTTTTGGAGGGGTTGTGCTGTATCTGCTGTTATGCTTCACTTTCTCTTTCCTCCCTCTCTCTGTCTTTTGTTGTCCTTCCTGTCTCTAGCTATCTAAGTGATCTGGATCGTATTGCTGAATCGTCCTATCTACCAACTCAACAGGATGTCCTTAGGGTTCGAATCCCAACCACTGGGATCATAGAATACCCTTTCGACTTGCAAAGCATCATTTTCAGGTAGAAGAGCTACACTACTTTGACTAACCCTGCTTTTGTTACCTGCTAGTGTTCCGTTTTCATTTTAAAATCTGAAAGGCCATCTTAACACTGAGTCAACATGTTTGTCCCCATTTTGTTCTGTTATTTGCTGTACATTCAATGTACAGTGTTACAGTATATTCTATTAGAGTCGAAACAAGTAGACGACCAATCAGTTGATGAACAGAAAATGAAACGGCAACAATTTTAATAATGTATTAATCGTTTAAAGTTGTAATCCCTAAGATTTCAGTTCTGGTTGATTTTGGAAACATGGGGTTACCAAGGTAACCACTGATTTAATTCTACAGCAAACACTCAGCTGCGCAGCTACGCTGTCGGAAATATGACAGAACACCAAATGTTGTGTCCATTTACAGTGCAACCAAATGAACTTATGTTGTTTTCATGAAGACGTCAGTCATTAATTGGGATTTTTCCATCGTGCTATGAGCAACCGTGATTTATTTAGTGCTGTGCACGGTGCGAGTAGTTTTCCAGACAACAGCAGGACACGTGGGAGAAGTTTGCCTTGAAGCCTTTCTGTCAGAAAATCTAATTTTCTGTTGTGAAACAGTCGCAGTTGGGGTTAGGCACCAAAAATATGTACTGTAGTTGAAAGTTGAGTTATTATTTTAACCCAAACCGTGAGCTTTTCCTTTTCCTAAACCTAAACAAGTAGTTTTGGTGCCTAAACCGCAGTCTCCGCGATGCAACTCTGGTGTTTGACCCACTAATCCATTCCTACTTCCTCACTGCATGGACTTTATCACTGTCCATACTACATCACTGACTTCCTAAAGGCTTTCTGGCAGAAAACTCACTGCAGCTGCTCCTTTTGTTCCATTACTCTTGCAAAAAGTAAAAATAATCTGCTGAAAAAACGCAAATATCTGTCTGGTTTTGTTAATGCCTTTTGTTTTTTAATGAACAATTGCAATTAGCACTGACCTTTGTGACAAATGCTTGTATTTCCTGTAGCCGCTTCACAATAAAAGCTGCAACGTGTTTCACCAGTTAAGCACTTTTAATGTTAATAAGCAGTAGTTAGATGTTCCTTTTGCATTAGCAGTAGCTTAATGTAGCTCGGACACTGTGTAAAGAGAGGGAATAGTAAACGGTGAGGCTGAAATTAACAAGATGAAATTGTGCTGGAGCACATGGATGCATCGCTTCCTGTGAATCCGTCGTACGTTGGCAGGCAATCTGAATCCAGTGCTGGAATGGCAGACTCTGCCTCTAACAATAAAAACTACCAAATACAGAAGTCATTACTGAATGTAAATGCAGTGAGTGGCAATTGCAGAAAAAATGTGGACCATAAATAGTATTGAAGATGGGGTTTCATGAAAAAGTTACTTCTCCAGTGTTTCTCCATTTTTCACTATTTAATTACCATTTATAGTGCAAACAGTTAATGCTTTCTCTAATTTGGCACAATAATAACAGGCAGGGATGAATGAGTAATTTTAAAATAAAGTTGTGTAGATAATGACAGTGTATATGGATGCTTTATGACAATGGCCAAGCTGTATTCTATGAACCTCTAAGTTTCTAAATATGCAATCTTGTTAAAGGCAGTATTTTTACGTTCTAATCCGTCCTGGTTTTTCTGTGTAGCCCATAGACACAGCCTGCAGGACTTGGCACAGAGACAGTCTCAGGACCCACCACCAATATGTAGAGTAGCTTCCCTTCCTCCTTCCTCCTACAAAAAAGAGAGAAGACGAGGAGATAGAGATGGGCCCAGGGAACAAGAGCGATTACAGAAGAGTGCAAATCGATAGGAAGCCATCATGTCAGCCCCCTCCTACGCTTGGCATGGCTAGAAATAACTCTGCTTGCAATGAGGTTGTGCTGAAGAGGTTCCCAGCAGCCCTGCTGCAGCTATCCGATAGGCTCTACTCTGCTTGGCTGTGCTGCTGATGGTGAATCACTACATGCTTTTCAATGACATCAGTGTTAAGAGACTGAAAATACACATATCAAGTGGGAATTAATGTGAGCTGTCGGAGTGCGATTATTGAGCTTTCTTAATTTAGTGATTTATGAGAATGTGTTGTTGCATTCCTGTAATTAAACATGGAGGATACTTGATGCAGGATGAGACGTTTGCCAGCCTCACACTCATGTATAGCAACGAGCATATGTGAAACTACACTGCCTCTGCATGCATTTGAGAGGGCCGTAGCTGCAGCAAGGAAGCCTTTCATAGACAAACATCTCCATTAGGCTTCTTCGTTCTCTTTTAATTGGCTTTTCAAGTCACAGAAAATGTCATTTCACTTGGCTTATCCACCATAGGAGAGCTTATCGTACTAAGTAGGTCACTCATCCGTGTTGGAGGAAAATAAGGAGGTCGTCTGATGTGAAGGAGTTTTATTTTAGGCTGGCTCATTTATCAATGCCCTCTCTCCTTCTGTCAGACTCGCTGGTTGAGTTAACCATTTGTGATGTGTGAAGGTGTCACGGTTTTACTATCTAACTTTTGAATAGTATTGGATGAAATTTGGAATGGAGACTTCAACTCACTTAACTGATGAGTACACTGAGTTTAATTCATCACCAGAATTTGAATTCAAAGCATCTACTTTGCAGAGAAAGGAGAGAAAGATGTCATTGTTTATAAACACACATGCACTTAGTCTGTAGACACCTTCCCTTTATTTCACCGTAGGGAAGGGTTGCTCCGTCCTCTCGCTCTGGTTCACGCTGTAGATTCTTCGGTTCACGTTTCTTCTGTTTATATTTTCTGTGCAAACAGGTGTTTGGCTTGAACTACACTAGACTCATTAGATATTATGTTAAAGTAGTAGTAATGTCGGACTTCACTGGCCTTGAAATATATTTATTGGCCACCATTGGATACATAGCTTAGTGTAAATGAAACAATTCGGTGATATTTTATATGATGAATGCCTCTTTGCACTGATACAGTTTCTACTTAGAAATCATGTTTCTGTCCTGAAGTGACCCAGATCCTTGACTCATGTCCTCAGCCAAGCCATGTCAGGGTTTCGTTTGGTCCCCCTATTACTACATTTTAATTTATTTAACTTAAAAGTAATAGATTTTCCACATTTCTGTGGTTCTAGTTTGTTTGACACTCATGGTAGCTCCAAAGATTTAACACGTTAAATTGAGGCAATCATTGAAATGCATGCTGTCCTATTGGCTACTAATTCTAAGGTGAAACAAGTAAAAAATGAACATCAAAAGAGTGATATATATTTAGCGCTAATTGTAATTTCTTCTTTTATGTGATCCTGTTTGCCGTCTGTTTGGTGGCTCTCGGTCGCACCCCATCATGTTCCAATCAGGATGGTGGATGTGGGGGGTCAGAGGTCAGAGAGGAGGAAGTGGATCCACTGCTTTGAGAATGTCACCTCCATCATGTTTCTGGTGGCGCTCAGCGAGTACGACCAGGTCCTGGTGGAGTCCGACAACGAGGTGAGACACAGAAATCATTCTATCCGTAATGAGGCATCAAGCCATGTCATATTTTAACATGCCATCACAAGACATTTGCAGTTTTCACTCTGGTTTGTAAGCAAATTATTTTACTGCCATCACTTGAATTTTACATGTAGCTTCTTAAACAGCGTGTTGAATATTCTGCATAAGCATATAACGTAACGCTACAAAGTTGGAAATGGTGCAAATATAACGTATCAGTAAGGTGCAAAATATACACAATGCCAAATATATAAACAGGTTAGCTATAAGGATCATTCCTGGTGAGTTGCAAGCAGATATGTATGAGAAGTTCCCCTCCGCTCCATGAAGTGTTTAAGAGAGTCTCAGCTGTTTTGTACGCTTTGTTTTGGTTTTACAGACAACAGCTTTAATGCTGTGGTTTATTCTCACCGCTCTCCTCAGCCTCCATTTCCTGTTTTCAGTGAACAAGCTCAGATATACCCACTGGTGCTGAGCTCAGGTAGAGTTGGTCTACAAACAGCTGACAGACAAAGGTAGCAACTACCTGGTGAACATAGTTGTTGGGGAGCCAGATATTTCTCTCAGGAGTTGGTGGCAACCAAAACAGAGCTAAAAGCAGAATGAATATTGGACTTACTTGGTCAGGTGGCCAGAAACACAACTTCAATTAAATTTCTTGTTGTGATATGTGTACTGCTAGATGTGTAAATAAGCAACTGTTTGCTAACATGTTCACCATTTCAACTTCATAAGGTCATATGTCAATGTGGCGTTAACAGCTTGTTGTGCTCAAAAACTCAATGAATGCAGGTTTAAAGCTACCTTATCCGTCATGTCAGATAATGGTAAAATAACAGCAACCATTATGTAGTTAAAATGCAAATGTATGATTTATGTTTTCTATTGCGCAAACATATCAGTCATAACAAATAATTTTGGATAGTAGAAAAGAGATGTCATTGGGGGAACCCCACATGTCCCCCACAGTCATGTTTTATTGAGGACTCTCTCATAACAAACAAGAGGTCTTCTGTCTCTTTACTCTGCAAATATTTTGTTTGTCCTCGTCGTCGGCTCTCTTTGACTGTTCAGATAGAATTATCACTAATGAAGCTAATGTGATCAGCCCCTGCATGCCCTCTGCTCCTCTCTTGACAACAAACCCTTTCTCTGACATGATCACATGACAACTGGCTTTCATAAACCAGACCCAGCTTGACTCACTATATCTGCTGTACATCACTACAGCTTCATGGTCAACAGTTTACCAGGGTTTGATGTTTGTCCACTCTCTCCACATATACTGTACTTTATCTTCACTGGGCCTGCTCAGGTGTAGGGCCTTATTCAACATACAAGAACAGGAATATGTTTTCATTTTTGCAGGTTGCTGTGGTAAGACAAAATGCACAATTCTGATGCTGTTACTGAGCTCTGTTTCTAAATGGCTGACGGCTGAGACGACTGTCGCGAGTTGACAGTCGCGAGACAGAGACTTTGACCCTTAAGACCAGTCAGAGCCTGACGAGATGGTTTTCAAACCACCAGACTAAACTGTGGGAGTGAAGCTGGCAAGGAGTTTAGATCAGGCAGAGTAAGAAGGGTCATGTTTGACAGCAGTTCATAGCTTATTGTTATAGTTTACATGAGTAGGTTTCCAACTCCATTTTCTTCACTTTTTTTATATTTGCTAGCCAGTTTTCTTTGGTGGAATAAATGTTTTATAAGGGAATATGCCTGGATCAATCAACATAACTGGGAAAGTCTCATGTCATTTTTGTGGTTGTTATGAAAATCTGGAGTTCTCCCTGACTGTTTCTCATTCGTTACTACAACACCCTGTCTTCACTGTAAATGCTACACGCCACGATGACCGTCCAGCTGCAGTCCATCACTATTGGCAAACTAATGTTTTATGTCAGATAAAACACTTTAACTAACAAATGCAAACACAGTGTGCAAACACAACAATGACTTTTTTTGTGTGTGTGTGTGCATTCATAAAGGTTTAGATGAAACAAGTTATGCCAGTAATGTTAGAAATCATATAAGAGAAAGTAACATTGCAAGTTTGGGTAAATCAACACTCAGTAACTCCTCTTTTGTTTTTTATATTTGTCTTTGAATAGAAACCGAATACAAGTTTCATTTTATACACTTTTATTATCCCTATTTTAGCTGTCCAGAGGCTACTTTGCCCTTCCACCCGAAACAAAAATACTGTCCATAGTGAAGTTTACTTGACTGGAGATGAATTGGTTTAGCTCTCGGTTCTTGGATCATTGCTATTAGCTCTATTGTGCTAATTCATCAAAGTTTCATTAAATATAGATATAGGTAAATGGTAAACAAAGGAGAGGTCATGCCCCGGAGTGTAGCAGCTAAAAACTAACAGGTATGGGCTGTATGTTTTCACATTTACAGACTCAACACCAGTAACGCAACTGACAGGCACTTTTCAGCACTGCCTTGGCAGCATTTCAGATATATACACACATGGGTGTGTTCACTGTTGGGACTCCTAGTTGGATGTTAGCTCAAAAACCTTTAAAGATAAAGCTGAAAAACAAATGTGTACCGTGTAATATTCATATTAACTGTAGCATCAGTGCATAGGCAAGATATAATTAAACCTTTTTTAAAAATTGTGTTCACAGTGAAGAGTGAATCATGAAGAATCTGAGAAGTATTCTGTTCTAAATGTATCCTAACCTTGTTTTTATTTTCCTCTCTGCGACCTCCCTTGCTCTTGTTAGAATCGTATGGAGGAGAGTAAAGCTCTGTTCAGGACCATCATCACATATCCCTGGTTCCAAAACTCATCTGTCATCCTCTTCCTCAACAAGAAGGACCTGCTGGAGGAGAAGATCATGTATTCTCACCTGGTTGACTACTTCCCAGAGTTTGATGGTGATTTTTATTTTTAATTTAATTTAATTTTTTTCCTTCTACTTTATTAGACATCTGAAATACAACATACATTTTATATAGTCTGCCAGCCCAGAATGGTTGTGTAGTGTAGGACCATGCTGTTAGCTGAGCTTCAGCAGTGAATTCAAGTCCAGGATTTATTTATTTAACTGTCCATACAGGTGAAAGGTTGAGTCATCGGTCAAACTGTCAGTAACGCTGCATCTGTCATCTATTTTTTTGTTTGTTTGTTTTGTTTCTTCCCCTGTCTACTTTGATCCAGTAACTGGCCATTTTTAAAGGCATTTTACCAATATGAACAGCAAACTGGCTGCTTACTAGTTAAAATTACTTTATCCAAACAGTGTCAAAATCATCATTTACCCAGGCAGATAGTTTTTGTTTGTTTGTTTTTTCTGCCACACTATAACTGTATGCAGACAGGAACCGTTCACTTTTATTTTTGATTGTACAGTGACACCCTGTGGTTTTAATGCTGTACTACAATGAAAACTAGTACTTGACGGAACATGGCAGTTAAAAAAAGAAGCAATTCCTATTTTGTTTTTCAGTTTATTTCAGTTTCATTGTTTCATCTCATAACGACAAATGCTTCAATTAAATAATGATGATGAAATGACAGAAAAGAACAATAAAGGTCCAATGATGCTAAAACAGTATGATCCTCAATAAAGCTAAAAATAATGGTCTGTTCTTCTCCCAGGTCCCCAGCGGGATGCCCAAGCGGGTCGGGAGTTTATCTTGAAGATGTTTGTGGACTTGAACCCAGACAGTGACAAGATCATCTACTCCCATTTCACATGCGCCACCGACACAGAGAACATCCGCTTCGTCTTCGCAGCCGTCAAAGACACCATCCTGCAGCTCAACCTCAAAGAATACAACCTGGTGTAAAGAGAGGGAGAGAGAAAGCAAGAGACCTGCAGACACACACACACACACACACACACACACACACACACACACACACACACACACACACACACACAATGCAGAGTCCACTTCTAGAAACGCACACATCATGAAACATACTGCTACTCAAAGAGTTAAGCATTGCTTCATGCTTTACCAGACCAACACTACCCATGTTCTGTTCTCCTGTCCACTTAGCTCCTTGGTTGCTGGTTTGCCCATTCTTTAAAAAGAATGGTTATCAGTTTTGTGGTTGTAATAATTGCTCCGCTTGTACAAACACACATGAAACACTCAGATATAACACTCCCTCCATTTGTCCCCCTCTTTTGGGGTTTTGGTCTGCTTCGTGGCTCCTCTCGGTCCCCGTTTGGCCCTGAGTGTGCCTCACATTTTTTTCTTTCTTTACACTACATTATGACCAGTACTGGTGTCTTTGAGGTGGGTAGAGGGCCTTCTCTGGGTAGACTAAGCTTTTAAGGACAAAGGTCTCGCTCACCTTCTTATTTAACCCATGCATGCTATACACTACAGCATGAGGCCAGGCTGCAGACTCTGGACTCGGCTCACCTGCAAAGGGTAACTAATTATGATGATAGGAATATATTATCAGGCAGTGATGGGGTGCAGTGAGGTACTTGGTTCCCCTGGGTCTTGAATTGTGTATTTGAAATTTTCTTCTTTTTTTTTTTGTTGTACCTTGCCCCAAATCAGAGCACAGAAGCTCTGGTTGAATGTAAATAAAGTTTTCATGCTGCTCACAGGGAGTGACGGCTAGACAGAGATGACTACACACTCTCTGTGGACTTTAAATATTTTCAGCAATGTTAACGTCTTGGTTAAATTATTACTGCTATGTTTTCAAATTAAAGGTGAATTGAAGATGACTACTCAAAGGCATACAACACACCAGAAAGAGTCACAATATGTTCCTTTTACACTGCCCCCCATTTTATAGTGTACATACAGTATGTCATGAAACAAAAATTAAGAGACAACACTACCATTATTACATCCTGTATATCAACTACCCTGTCATTTTGTATCACATTTCCAAATTAAACCACCTACTTTATTTTTCTGTAAATATAATTATGTTGCAAGTATCGTGTTCATCCCTTAAATGGTTCAGATACTAACAGAACCTATTTGGAAACTGGTTTCGCCAAAATTAAGTGCAAGTTTTCTCTCGTGATGGACCACTCAGCTGTTGATGGCATAACAACTCGCTTTGTGTGGCATTTTTTTCATGTGGACTGCTGAATCACACGTGTATTAGAACTGTGATTTGTTTTCCTTGTTTCCTTTGATGGTGAGAATAATCTTCCTGTGCACAATGTGCGAATGATGATACCAGATTAGGACAGTGCAACAGACCATTATAGATGAAATAAAGCTTTTGCGCTGCCAGTTAGTTTAAGTCACAAGTTGGTCTCGATTGTCCATATGGCTTCTCTCTGTAATCAACTTTATTTTGCCATATTAGTCGGCCGACATTTGATAAACTAATGGATAGCAAGAGAGTAAATGGTTATTTTTTTGTATGTCTAATTTATCAATCCGATCTACGTGTTGTTGATACAGTATACGAGACTTCCTCCCTTCTTTCAGCGCAAACTTTTTCCAACCTAGGAGACGGTAGATTTTATACTGCTGTAAAATATCAAAACTATTTTATGGACAAGTGTTCTATCTTTCTAATGATACTTCAAATATTTAGTTGTTGCAGCTCTGTCTTGAAATGCTTGACAATGGACAACACTGTTTCCATGTCAGGTTTGTGCTTTATGCAAATAGGAAAACAAAAACAGACAAAAAACTTAGTGGTTGAGTATTTACTGTTAAAGGATGCTTGCATTTTTGTAATTTTTGAGGACATGTGTTGGCTATTGGTACCAATCCCATATCGTGTCACTTGCCTGATAGTTGTTCAAATATTCCATTAAGCTGAAAGGTGATAGATGGCTATCTTTGTCTTCACTATGTAATTCAGGTAAGTTTTCATAACTTTTTCATCACAAGGGCTACTACTAGCAGCTTTGGTAGAAACGAAAGGACTCTATGGACGACATAGTGCAAAAGGTGCAATTAATTAATGAGGGGGGCTGTAAATAACGAGTGTTGACATCCTCTTGAGGTTGGTGACTGCAGGTTCAGTGAGGGAGGAATGCAGCAGTCCACAGATGCCTACGTGACATTCCTGAGGGAAGTCTGGTGGCTGTTTGGCTCTTTGTTCACCATATTTTTGCCTTCAGAGGAGGAGACTGGCTAATGTCAAAGGAAGTGGGATTTCCCAAGTTGCAATAGCACACCTTTAGTGTCCTGGCTGTCGCACATAACCATCCTCTTACTCTTAGAAATTATGTGCTGAGGCTATACAATATTTTTCACTATGTGGTTATGCATATTTGGCTTATCTTCTCATTGGTAGTGTTTCCATGTTTAATGTTGGCAGTGGCTGTGTTGAAGTCCTTGAAAAGGGAGTGCTTGGGACATTTTGACCATTTTGTGCACATTGAAAAAGCTGTAAGGGTCATATTAACATCAGAAATGATTACAGAGCCTGTCGTACTCCCTCTGTGTATCTTAAATTGTTTGTGAAAAGGTTTACAAGTCAATCTCAGGGGAATTTACTCACCCTGTGTATTACTTAGCCTTGATTTTAGTCACGTGTGCCCAGTGAGAGTAATCTTCATCTCTGGTGCACATGTGTACATTGTGTTGATGAAGCCATTATCTTGTACTTTTAGACTTTGTTCATACAGAGACACTTAATGAAGAAGGGACATGTATATTTATGCAAAGTGCCACGTTTTTTGTTCGGAGTTGAAACACTATATTGGAGATGTCGCAACAGTCTGTCTTTGACAAGTTATTTTGGCTGTGATGTTTGTTTTCCAGCGTGCATTGGTAATGGGTTTATCTTTGGTGCTTCAGCCAACATCTTCAGCCAAAGGCCTTTTCTTGACCCATGTGTCCCATGTATAGAGTGGTGCTTTTCACACACACTTGCTTACAGAAGTTAATTTTTGTGGGTGCCACAATTCAGCACACTTCAGTTTTAAATTTAAGAGTATGTATTTTTACATGTAGATAAATAGCCTAGTTTTGAAAGGAACATTGTGTTTTGCTTCACTGCTGGGATAACATGGTGATGTCAATTTGTGTTTTTAAAATTCTCAGCTTGGCTTTCAGGAAGCACACTTCATTCTCCTGAACTGTGGCTTACCACCTTAAAGGCAGGTGTGTGCTCTCGTAACAGCAAATGGAATTGAATGGGCTGCTATGAGGATGATAAACAAAATGAAGGTGGCCACTCCAGGGACCAGTGTTGGAACAATGGTGTACTTCTTAAAAACTTTGTATCAGTTTTCACACGCTGACAATGTGTGTACTTCATGCCTTGTCTGGTTTAGCACCTCGCAGCTGTAGAACCAACATGGCTTCACTACCAGTGATTAGAGCAGAGATGAACAGCAGAGCTGGGTCGGTTATTGAAATTCCTTGTTAGTTGATTTGTACTGTATTTGCTTTAAACTGCATATAATGCATTTCGTAGAAGGTTTGTACGACAATCTAGTACAAAACACTGCCACACAAAGTCAATCGCCCGCAGAAAAAAATATATAAAAAATTCACAATTTGTGGTAACCTTGCCCAGATCTCTGTGGTAAAACCTTTGTTTATCCACTTTTGCATTCTTGTTTCTTTTTTCCAAATGAAGCTTGTGTGTTAAGCCTCAGTATTAATGTATTTATTGAAAGACTTGCCATGTGAAGGTACTAAAATGGCCATTATAATATTTTGGTGGTTATAATGGCAAGTGAGTGAATGAGTATGCTGTGTGTTTACATGTCCACCATTCTCCACTCTTATTATTATTTTTTCCCGCTTACTTGATTGGACTGCGTATTCTTTCCCTGGGTCAAAGGCACTGAAACTGCACCACTGCAACGGGCCTGCATCCATGCAACTTAGATGTTCGTTCAAGCGTGCTCGTTGGTACTCTGAGGTGTGTGTGTGCCTGTGTGTGCGTGCACACTTTTGATGGCTATTGCTTATGCTTCAGATCCATTCTGATTAGAGGGATGGACATTCAGTGATATTAAAAGCTATCATTGCATCTTTTTTTTTTTTTAAGGATGACACGCCTTAACACGTGTATTTAGGACCACTTAAGATGACAGACTTTTTTTAAAGGGTTCAAATAAACTTTGTGTAGTGGTGTACAAATTGAAAGTAATGTATTTTTGGGTTTTTTTTTTGTTTGTTTTTTTTTAAGTATACCAAATGTAAATTATGTACAATGAGTGTGCCAATCCCCTTTCTTTGTAAAGCCAGATTCTTAACAAGTGCCAATGTTGTGAAAAATCAGAGGGCCTGTGAATTTCATGGTCCAGTTTTTAAAACAAATAAACACTTAAATATGTGATTAATTAACTAAAAAAGGACAATTTTATTCTATATTTAAGATTAATGATGAACTGCTGTTTTTAAGATAAATGTCATTTTAATTGCATGTGTTTGTCAGGTTGGGGATGGAGTGGGTGGGTGAGATACTGTATTCATGTAACGCCTTCATGAAAAGGGTCCTAATGGTTATTGATTTACAGTATTTTAGCCATATTTCTCTTTTGTATGTTTCATTTCAACCACTGTTGCCTGAACCTCATTCAAACATGAAAATGATTTTCTCCTTTAAATGTTTTACATTGGAATAAAATATGTTCCTATACTCTCTTATTGCATCCATGTACATTTCTCTCGGAGTGGGGAATCATTTTCTTCCATATTGTGATTAAAGGACCGTACCGCTTTGTGTCCAGTGCTTCAAGTCCGTGTATACTTGACATAATTTCAGACCACTCTGTAATGTTTTAGATTTCTGAATGCATTTCTTTACCTTCCAGTAAGCTGTTGATTTTCCATTCATTTCAGTACAATATCAAAATTAAAAGGATTATCATGCAACAATAACCGCTTTGACAAAAAAAAGCAGATGTGATGCCCAGAGTGCCAGTTGACCTCCATGAGTTGGTTTTTATACCATGTGACATTATTGGTGTTGAAGGCTGCTTGAAAGGTAGTATTTACTATCTGAGGTTTGTGGAAAATTCTTAGGAATCAGCTGTAATATATATATATACTGTACATGTATCATTTGTATTAAATAGACTAAAATGTGCACAAATACTTGTGTGATCCTTTAGGATAGATGCAGGGATGATGAGAGTTCCCTGTAGCAGCTCATTCTAAGGCTGTACAGTCCTTTAACAAGACACTGAACTTAACCTGCTTGCAGATTAATGGGAACATCAATTAAGTTGTCATCACTGACAAAGCAGTACTGAAGTTACAGGTATAGACAGAATAAGGTAAACATTTATTCAAAAACATCAACTGAAGGAACTTTGAATTACAAATACAAACTCCATCATTACTAAGGTGCATTTGTCAGCTTTATAAAGGAGACCTGGTGCTCAGCATTTGATGAGTTTTCAAAGCAACGTGAGGTAATTTACAGAACTCCAAACAAGCAGTCTGTGTGCAAATGGCATTGACAAAGCGGGGCCGTGGCTATACATGCAAGAAAATAACAGGTTTCTAAGTCTGATTCTCGTACATTTTAATGCTAAATATCTTAAGGATATTAGTCATATAGGCACTGGCCGAAAGCAACATTTACTCCACTACAATTTAGACATGTATTCTAGTTTTTACTCCACTACTTTATTTGATCAAATTAGTTACTAGTTAGTTTACAGATTCAGATTATTAATGCAAAAAATTCTCAACAAATATAGACAAAGCTAGACGACAGTGTAAAGTATATCATTAAAATTAGCTTTAACATTCTGAAATTCTGCATAACGAGTACTTCTACTTTTTCAGGCTGCTTTAAGTATATTTTGACGCCAACACCTTTGTACTTTTGCTTGAGTAAAATTTTGAATGCAGGACTTGTAACAGTATTTCTACACTGCGGAAAACGCTCCCTTTACTTACGTAAATGATCTGAGTACTTCTTCCACCACTTCATATATAGGTTAATACTGGTAACTGGCAAACTAAACGACACGGTGTCTTCAATGAGGATTTGGTCACTTTAATGCTAATCGTTTTAAAGAAAAGTGTAGAACGGTTCTCAAAATCAGTGCACTGATAACAACGCAGACGCCGCCTGTGACTGTGAGACCATGCGGTGGTCTGTCCACATGAGGCGCTAGTTGCTCAGACATCAGCCGGCTGCCGAGGTAGATCTGCGGAGTGTAGATCTGCGCGGCGCTCACCGCTCGTCTACCCGCGGTGCTTCTGTGTGGGGGCGTACAGCTCGGCAGCGTCGCGCCTACCGAGCAGCTCCGGGAATGGATTGACTTTCTAGCTTCGCCACCGCTGACAAATCCACTCGGTTTCTCCACGACTCCTCGGTCCAAGGGATAAACATTCAGACTTTAACTCAAGCCTGGGACCATTTTAATGTAAAGTTGGTTTTGCCGTCTGAGCGACAACAAAGATTTGCTGGGGCTTTTCTCTCCCCCCCCCCCCTTCCACTCGCGCGACTTATTTGTTGCCGTTGGACAAAACGGGATTCAACTTAAACGAACCCGCAGACATTTTGTTATTTCTGAGAATTAGACCGTCCCCCCCCACCTCCTCATACTTTTTCAGCACGCAGCTGGCTGAAGAGTGCGAACTGAAGGCTTTGAAGCACCACCGCAAGGCGAAGGAAGAAGCCATTACCCGCCGCTCGCTAGCTAACAGGCAAACGCCACTGCGGGCAGAACGTTAGTCATTTACTCGCGTTGAGCTCGCACCGTCGCCGCAGCAGCAGCTTGTGCGTTAAAGCGGAGCGCCTGCAACAGCGATGGATCATTTCGACTGACAGCTTTTGAAGATTTAGCTAGCTTATAGCCAGCGAGGAGCCAGGCAACACTGATGGTGGCTTCCTGTTCACAGACACAGTAAATACGGGGTCGGGACAGGTACAGCTGAATTGTCTTGCTTCACCCAGACAAGACACCGACTCCTTTACCTCGCTAACGGCAGAAAAGTGCGTTGCTTATATTCAGCTTATATATATATATATTTTTTTTTTTTTAGGAGGGGGGACGCTAGCTACCGTTAGCTAGTCATCCTGCTAACGCTGGACAGCTCCTGTTAAAGGCTGGGCTAGCTTTGGACAAAGGACCAACGCGAGGAAAAATATAAACACAGGGCGCTCAGTTGATCGTGTTTGGGAAGGAAAGCAACAAACAAGGAATTGACATGATGTTTCCACAATCAAGACACTCAGTAAGTGTTTGTGTTTTTTTGTATTTGTTTTTGTTTTTTAATTTGACATTTGTTCAGAAATTGTACACTTGCTCTACAGTAAAAGCACCAAGTGATTTACCCAGGCAGGTTAGTGAGGTTGAGGAATTATGCATGTAACTTGTTTTCTGACAGGCACGTTGCAATTTAAATAGAGGTGTTATTATAAAGACGGGGAATGTTTGAACAGTAGTAACGTTTATAATTGCAGTGTTTGGTTCTGGTAAGTTCTGCAGATCTGTGTGGTTAGGGGTTGGAGAGACAACCTTATTCGGCCTTGAAACAGTTTTTAACTTTTTCCAGATGATGGTATGGAAGTCATCCTCCAAATCAAACAACGCCAATGAATGCTGTGATATTTCACCACCATGTGATTTATACACCCCTTTGTCGGTCTATTTTCAATTGGCTGCATTCTCCAAAATGCCAAAACCAGAAATGTACTCGCTGTAGTCCTGCTATGGTGTTTTCCAGAAAGGGGATCAACATAAAAGTGGTGTCATTGCTGAATACTGAACCACTCAAAATTCACTGTACACTATCTATCTGTAGGTGGGTGTGTTTATTTTTTTTTGTTTTTTTTATGACTGGAAAAAGTGCTCATCTCCTCTAGTCCCATAAATCTCAAGTTCCCATGGTAACAGAAACTCGGTCCAGGGCATGCATTCATCAGGGATGAGGACTCTCAGCCTATTGGTCAAACATTTATGTTAAGTGTGTGGCAGAATTGTGTTACTTGTCGAGGTGGAAATATCCAGTTGTGTCAGCACTGCGTTGGAGTGGTGGTTCTTTCAGCCAAGGGCTCAAATAAGAAAGAATTGTGTTTCTGGCTGGGACCCAGACTCAAATTCATAATAGAAACCATCTCAACTGACTTCTTATGGTGCCAGAAGAAACTTGCCTGAAACCCAAATTTGGTGGCCTACCTGTATTTCCACCTCCACCGTTGGCTTTGGTTGCAAAAGGCACCCGTGTAAATGCGGCACAGGTAAACACAACAGCAAGAAGACTTTTATGTTGCATGGGACTGTGCCCTGTGCTTCTCCCTGGCAATGTCTTGTCACCACCACTAGTTCTTTTACTGCTGAAAGGGGAAGAGTTGTTTGCTGAAGCTAGAACCTGAATGTCTTTTGTGACATGAATGGTTTGCCCTTTGGCAGTCGGTCTGCGTGGCAGCGTGATTGTGCTGTGCTGTGGCAGTGCTGCTGCTGATGTGTGTTCTTCTCATACTAGGGAGCAGGATGTGAGGAACCTCTGGCTTGTCCGATGAGTGAAATCATGTATAAGTGGCCACCCCCACCAAATTCAACTTGTTTTGAAACGGATGTTTTTATTTTTTTAAGAACCATTCCAATTGCAAATTGAAACACGTACTACAGTTTTGGCTGCGTTCTCTGTAGACGTACCCTCAATCAAATATTGTCACTTTATTAAATTAAATATTATCATGACTCTTTTTTTTAAATTAAAAGGGAAAACACAAAGTTGGGGTACAAAATACTTCAGGGACACCATTTTGTGCTTTTCATACTTCTGCTGTACAATATGTCTGCAATTTTTGTAATGTCGTAAAACTAAAGTCACAGTCTGGATGCCCATCCTTAATGATGTTCAGATAATACTTACCTCCACTTAATTTCAGGGAATTATTGGGTCGAGATGTCACTTTAGAGCCCTGCTTTCAAACCACCTTCCTTCCTCTGGGTGGAGTGTTGAAGCAGACACCTCCTGATGGGGTGAGAACCCAGTCACCTTTTCCAAGGTGAGAGCAGCTGGGCCTCTCCACTTCACTCCCGCCTGCTTGGCAGCCTGATAGGAGGTTATTTTTCTAATCCAATTGAGTGCCCTTATGCTGCTTGATTGGAGTATTAAGACCCAACACACAGGATTAAAAATGGGGTTTGGGAATTTAGCATGTTTCTTCACCGGTGCTGTAGCAGGTTAATACTGAATCAGCTTTTTTCCAACCCCCCAAAAATACACCTGTGCACTTACCCCCTCCATCTTCTACTGTGGCATTATACATAAATATGCTGTACACACACACACCTTCCCTCTACAAATCCTCATCCTCCTCAGCTGCTGCTGCTTCTGTCACAGGGGCCCCGAGGATAGGGAGAGTGTGCGACACCCATATAGATACGAGTGTCAAAGATAAGGAGCTGGAGGATGAGAGAGTAACAACACTGACTCATAATGACAGATGATGGATCTCGCAAACTGAATGGCTCACCGCTGAATCTGCTTTCCTTTTATTTTCCTTTGTTCACTCTGTAGTAACATTAGCGTTAAAGTCCAATATTGTAGTGTGATGTGAACAGAAGCATTACATTTCCACTAGGGATACGCACAATCAACGATCCTCCCATGTACGATGTGTGTAATTTAAAGCAGCAGAGGACGCTGCATTCGGATTGTTGGCCGTGATGATGTGCGGTCACATTTAAATAATGTTAAGGAGTTTCCTGTCTGAACCACAGAAGATGTTGCCTTTGTCTGCACACTGTAGGCATTTTATTTGGTTGATGTAAAGTATGTGAAAGGGGCAGAGGGTAATCAGCTTTTAGCGCACTCGTATTTAGATACAAGAGAAACAAACAAACTCCTGTGTAACACTTGGCCAGGTCATTTTCCCCATTTGGATGGTTGTTGCTTTCTTTCAAGAGATGCTACATCCACAGTTTAACATTTTGTGTTGTGATATGGATGCATATTGTGTGTTCAAAAGTTATTGTACAGTCATGCCTAGTGGCCTTCTTTTATGGATTTACTGGGATTTATTTTATTACACATCTGGAGAATAAAAACAATAAACAATGATTTTGTTTTATTATTTCAGATTCAGTGTTTCTCACAGGATATCATGAGATGCTGGGGGAGGACCCCGAACCCTCTAGGGGGGTCCGGGGGCATGCCCCCTGGGAAGAAAATTGTTAAAATTTTAAAGTTAGATGCATCGATCGGGTGCACTTTGAGAGCAAAATTTAGAAGGTACATCTGTTTAACACAGTTCACAAAATACGCTAGAGCACACATTTGAGCAAAAATGGTTACCTGTGATGAACAGGTTTATTGAGATGGCGTTACATCACTTTTGACAGACATCGCATTTTTTTTTGGACATATAATTTTCCTTGGTTTTGAGAAAAAGAATTCCAATGCCCTTATGTAATTCCTCTGAGTTCGGCCCATTGATGGAGACCCTCAGGCAGGCACCAAGGTGCTGTCCTTGCAACCGGTTGCAAAGGTCTGATTTGACCTGAAAATGAAGGTATCTGCAATTAGCCAAATGGAGACAATTCTACAGTTTCATGTATGCGCAATGAGTTAAATGTTCAAACTTCAGTCATGCCCATTGTCCTTATCCTGTTCATTGTGGAGAAGTGTGAATGAAAGCTGGCAGTAATGCTATTGCACCCTAATCAAATATCTGCCACTCGCAAGATACAATTTATCCTGCACAAATTCAAGCTGGCAGCTGCGAGTGAGAAATAAAACTGGGATAGACATGACAACTGAGTCACACTAGGTAACTTTTTCTTTTTTTCTAATCTATGCTAGCTAGTTAACCACTTACCTCAAATGATGCCGTGTCCTTAAAATGCTGCCAGAAATGTTGTTCCAGACAGTCGGTTCCAGCAATTGTCATTTTTTTTGTTTCTTTTTTTCAATAGGCCCATTTTAATCCACTGTCACAGGTTATGGGCACAGTTCATTGGTTTAAAAGGAAAAGGCCTCATTTGATAGTGGCACAGTGCCTGACCCAGTTGATAGCATTTGCCATATTGTTTGGGTGTTGATTAATCCTAATGCAGCTTCAACAAAGCTGGCTGTGGCGCGAAAGTGGAGCAACAGAAAGCCCTTGTGCCAAAGCCGGAGAGTAGCGCAAGTAATATGGAGGCGAAATCTCTCAAGTCCCCAGAGCCCATACTCTACTGTAGAGATGGCCACAGGTTGTACACACACACACAGACACACTCCCCCCTCCTCCTGCTTGTCTCCCTTTGTCATGCGTTTCCTCCCAGATCTGATGTAGTGGTGGGAGGGTCAGGGGCAGAGGGTGCACAGGCATTATTAAACCCACTTGAATTAACAGGACAGCCCCGAGCCTTTCCTCTAAAGCCTCCAGCTGGGGGGAGCTTAATCCCCATGGTCCCCTGTCTCGCCCATTAAACAAACTCCCCCACCCCTGCTCCATCGCTCTGCTGCGCACACACACACACACACATGCATGAACACGTGTGTGTGTGTGTGTGTGTATGCATGCATGCGTGAGCAACAGGCCTGGCTGTGTGTTTTGTTGGGGCGGCCATAGAACACACGAACATACACTCGAGCTCTCTTCTCTGCTGGTAATTATTGCTCTAGTACATGCATAGAAATAAAAGGACTTTTCCCTCTCACCCATACAACATCAACAACAAGGAGACACACACACACACCCACAGACATTCTTACCAGCCTCAAGGGTCTTACCTGCTTTTTGTATCTGGGGGAACAAATTGAATGTGGGGCTTGACACATGCAGGGCAGCAGATGTCTGGGTTGTTAACGTTAGGCCAGCTGATTAGCATGACAAACATAGCGCCCCCCACCATGCGGGAGGCCCTGCTTTTTGAGTAGCCAAGTTGAGGACCTGGATCACAGGTGATGTTGATTTTTGTGAAGGGCCACAGTGGTTGATTGTCAAAATGCTTTGGGGTTGGTTGAAAGGGAGGGGGTGTAGACTGGTGCAAGTCTTCTCTAGTAGGCAGTGAAGATTCACAGATCAGCCATAACATGACACAGCATGTGCACCCTGACCGGTCTGCATATACACAGCTCCATATGCAACAAACTGTGATGCTCTGTGTGTTCTGACACCTTTCTATCAGAACCAGCATTAACCTTTTCAGCAATTTGAGCCACAGTAGCTCTTCCATGGACCACTTTTGGTAGGTACTGACCACTGCAGACCAGGAACACCCCACAAGAATCCACGAAAGAAAGTGTGTATTAATACCGCTGTGAATATTCATAGTTGGACTAAACAATGGGTGCCGCTAATTTTCTAGTCGGGTGCCATTAAACCATTGCACAAGATGAGTGCGGAACGAGGTAATAACGTGGAAAACGAGAAGGACATACACAGTTTGTGATGTGGTCTGCTGCATTGAGTGGACATTTAAGTTACGTGCTTCATGTGCATCAATTTATTTGCTAGGTTTCTATTTGCACTTTGTCCCATTTTGCTTTTATCGTTACACCAACGTTTCCACCTCAGCCAAGTGTTAAACCGTTCTTTGCGGTATTTTGATTATTTCTTTTTAATTTATTGCCTTTCCACTCAGGTTTTCTTATGCACTACAGTTAAAGTGCTGGATGTAGTCCAAAAGGGAAACATACAGACAGTGAATGTAATTCTGTTTATACAATGCATTGAGTGTCTGTGCATGTGGACACGTCCTCACTTGTGTAAAATTACATAGCATTGCATAATTCATAAAGAGCAGCAAAAAGGAGTGGTACATAATGACAACATATGTGCTTTTATAGCCTGATATTGATATAGTACATTATCTGGAAAATCACATGACATAAGTGTATTTTGTTGGTCATGTTTAGGCTACATGAGCCAGCAGCTTAATACATTTCTGTCAAGTTGCTGTCTATCATTCCCAAAATGTAGCCTCATTAGTTGCTTACAAGGCAAGCATGGTGCAGTGAGTGTGTCGGATCATAGATTTGTCTCATAGGGACTATGAGATGCTTTATATTACAGTTGTGTGTCAGCATTTTCAGGTGTATTCTCTTTGGAGAGCACTTTTGGAAATGGTCGGTGTTTAGTGTCCCATATTATACACCTTTTAAGTGTGTACAGCTGAAGCACAAACACGCTTGCAGACGCACTAGCACTATTTTGCACCATCCCTTTGGACTTCACAGCGTACACCAGAGCAGCCTCTGGTTTGATGGAAATACTGAATCAAGGCAGCAGAAAACATGTCACCACTCTGAATGATGCAGTCCCCTGCTGTGCCAATCAGTTACAGCACTTTCACCATGTGGTTATTTATTGTGTTGGACAGAAATAACTGAAGACTATATGGACTCTTTAGAAATTTACAACAAAATTTCATTTACATATCACAAGACAAGAAGAGAAAATACAAGACAGCTTTTTGTGATGTGTATTGCTGTCATCTGAAAAAACACTATTCAAAAATAACCAAGCTGTCAGTTTTTCACAAAAGTTAAAACACAATCTATTTTGGTGTAAATTGTTTTTGGAGAGAAACTAGAACATGGATCAAGTGCATTTGTATGTACACAAAATGTCATACATTTGAACTTGCCATGAATGATCAAAATATTTACCATGTAATCATAATGTAGAAAGTATGGCTTCCCCTGGCCTTAACATTGATGAGATAAACAAGCTGAACTGTATCTGTACCTCTTTGTCTGCTTGGGCCGCTTTGCTTTACATAAAGTACCGCAGCAAATTCACCAGAAAGAACCCTAACATAAATAAAAACAGATGTCAACTTAGTCTCACCATGTTTTTGGTTTTTGCTCAAGTCTGCAGGAGCTACAGATGTTTCTGTGCCATTTATGGATGTATATGCAGTATGCGTGTATATGGAGGTGTGTGTGCACTGAAGGATGTTGCTTGAAGACAACAGTAGAATGCTAAGGTGTTAGTGCTATGTGTTTACATCCATGTTCACACACGCAGTCAAGAGCTCATCGTGTGGTGTGTTTGTTCTTGTGTGGGAGTGATGGGGGGGGGGTGGAGTGGAGCGGCTGCATCAGTATTCAGCGGTGGCTCCCTATGAGGAGTGTGTGGGAGGTGGGAAGGAAGGAGGGAGGGCAATGGTGGTGGGCGGGGCAGCCCTTCCTCAGAGCAGAACGGTGCGATGGACTGGAACAAAGCCACTCGACGGGGGGCAGCTTGATTGGCCCAGCCCAGCCAAGGCCCATAGACCTGCCAAAACGCAAGACACTGAACCAGTTCAGACAAGAGAATTAGCTGCTGGACTGGAACAATACGCCACCTCATTCCACCAAGATCCCATTCAGCCACCATGAGGATTCACAGCAAGGCAACGAAAACCTCCCTTGTTCAGTGTCTTGGTCCAAGAGGGGGGAGTTGGTGAGGACAGACGTCCACTATCAGACATGACTGCTTCCTATCATGTTGTATTTAAAATACGCGTTGGCGTGTATTGTCACCACCCTGCTGTGAGCTTGGCGCCCTGCTAGTCCTGAGTGCAGCCACTCCCACCCTTATTAACATGGTTGATATTTGCAACAGTACACCCTGCCAATTGTGTCACTCTGGCTAATTAAATTTTCTTCATTGTGTCACAAAGTATTGTACCAGGAATGTGTACTTGCAATGTTGGATGAAGTGGCATTGCTTTGTTGCAAAAGTTGATGCAGGTTCAATTTTGTCAGATGATGCTGTGTTTTTGTGGTTGAGGCCATCAGCAGTGCTATTGGCACTGGCAGAAAGGTCTGATGCCAAAGGCATGGGTATGCTTGAAACAAATTTGTACAATGTGTTGTCCAACCACGTATGATATGAGGGCAAATTCTTTATAGTTGTTCCAAAGGCAAAACTTCTAGAAGGGGTGAAAAGCCGGCTGTCATAGAGCGAGGTGAGACGTGATAACCGTTCATATATAGGGATAACTACACGCACGTTAAGACTTACTTTTCTTTAAGGCGTTCATACGGTTACCCTTAAAGTAGTTGTGTGAAGAATTAAAAAAGAATGAGAGTGAAGTTCTCACTTTCTCACCTCTGCACTCTTTGTAAACTGCTGCGTGAAGTGGACTTGCTTATCGAATTGTTGAAAGTGTTGGACACAGCTACCCCACCAACGGTGCAGGGGGAGAGGGCTTCAGTTTCTGTTCTACCTTCTGACAGTCACTTTGGTTGAAGTATATTAATGCCTTAACACATAGTGAGCACATTGAAATGAATGAGGGGCCTGTGTTTTTTTGACATTGTGATATTGTTAGTCTGAACGTGGACTAAGACCTGTGGAAATTTCATTGTAATGTAGCATAAATTAAAGATTAGATTGGGACTCAAGCAAATACTCAAAATGAAAAATACCTCTACCTTTAAGACTTAACATGTGTACACATCAGAACTGTAGTATCAGCGCCTCAGTTGAGCAGATGAAACAGAAGTTCCCTGGTGTCAGCCACATGCTGGCACTCCAGCTTTCTGCTTTCATTGTCCACTTATTTGTTGCGAACTTTGGGACTAATCTTCCTTTCCTCCCTCCCTGTCTTCCCTCCTTCACTGGCTGTTGTAAGTAATAACCTTGGTTTTTACAAGCAGGCATCAATCATCTGCACAACCGTACTGGGTGTAATCTTAAAGCCCCCCTTCTGCGAGGCTGGCTTTAATCTCAGCCATGGTCTCCAAACCCACAGCCCTGTCGTCCTCACCACTTTCCCCACTCTTGACAAATTGCCCATTTCCCTTGGCTTTGCAATCTCTGCACTATTCTCGTGTGTGTGTGTGTGTGTTTTGTTTTAGTATGCCTGCCCTCAACTCGTGTCTGCTTTGTGTACATGCCTGTGTGTGTTTGTGGGTAAAGTCTACTACATTTTTGTGCATCTGAGTTTGCAGGGCAGTGTGCCTTAAGTGTCATGTTTGTGTGTGTTTGTACTGCGCGCTTGGCTGGCCTTGCACAGGGGGTCAAGATAGTTCTGCAGAGTGGGGAGAGAGGCTGAGCCATGCCAAGCCTATATTTGCAAGGGCACTTCACTCGAAGTGATAAAAGTAGAATAATCCCCTTTAAAGCGTCTTAACGAGGTCAAATCTGTTGGGCTGCAAGGGGGAGGTGTGTGTGTATTTGTGTGTATGTGTTGTGGGATAATGCTGCAGAAATGGGGGTAAGCCATGGCTTCATTCGTGAGAGATAATAATCAAAATCAAATTCCTGGCCCAAACAGGATTAGGCTCTCCCCGTGCTCTAAAGCCCCTGTCCAGAGCGGCTGAAGACACAATTCTATTCCTCAGCCTCTCTCTCTCATTCTCTCCCACACACACACACTAGGGGTGGGCGTTATACAGGTTTCTTCACAGTCACCGGTGTCACGTTTGCAAGAACCTGCCACAACATGGATTTTGCAATACCGCCATTAAAATGATAAATGTTTTAGAATATAAAAAATTACAATAAGGCCTTTAGTTTTTAAAAAAAAGTTCAGTCTTGGTCTGAATACCTATCTTTATTTTATTGCGAAGAAAACATAAAGCATATTCACTATAGTCTGCCGCTATTCACGTGAACAGAAATTAAGCGTCAGACGCGAGCAAGACACAGCGAAAGTTATAAAGTGAGAGGCAGTTTACCACTACAGTTATCGACAAAGAAACAAACGTTGCAACACAATCAGATTTCAATCAGCAAGACAAAACAGTGAGAAGAAGGGTCCTTATTCCCTGAAAAGAAATGAATGAGGTGTTGGAACCAGGTGGCGAGACTGAGGTGGAAAAATTGGTACCGAAAAAGGGGAGAACTTCTGTCATTCGGACCTGGTTTGGCTATAAATCATCTGATGCGACGCAACAATAATATGTAAGATTTGCTGTCGTGTTGTGACAGCCAAAGGTGGCAATACCAGCAACCTGTTTCACCATCTAAAAAGCATGCACGACTGCGAGTACGAGGACGCAACAAGGGCTAAAACCAGTGGTTTAGGGCTGCATGTTTTGGACACAGGCTACACATAGCTAATTTGGTAAATTACAATGGTTAATCCAGCAGGCTTTCTGAAAAGTGCATGGTGCTGAAATTAAGTCTAATAAACATTCCAAATGAATTACACACAGATCATATCATTTAGCCGATTTGACCAGAACAGATTTGTGTCAACACCAGTACTTTTATCCCAATATAAATGAAGCAAAGTATCAGCAATAATATACATTTTCTGCCAAAATGCTGTTGACGTGTCTAATCCTACCTGTTGCCCAAGTCTGAGAATGAATCACATAACAGTTGGTAGTTAACCTACATTATGGGGCAGGCTAATTTTTTCTTTAAGCTGTGTTCCCTTACATTGCCAATAGAGTGAAAAAAGGCAAAATCATGTTGAGTGGAGTATCCTTTTTTAATTTTGTAATACTGTGATGTCATACCGTCATCGTCTCTCTCACAGAGAGAGAGCAGCTAACATAGCAAGGTTTGCTTGGCCCAGACAAAGTTCGCCAGGGTGTGCTTGGATGCGGGCCAGTTAGCCATGGCCCTTTCTCAGATTACTGGGGACATACGCTTTCGTCCAAACACTAATCTGGGATATTTAGATGGAATTGTTTGGTTGGAGCTATTCTTAGATGGAGGATGTGATCTTGTTTGGTGCTTGTGTATTAGCAAATGGCTTAAACCCCCATCATCTGGCTCTGAATCATGTCATGCTGGATTTTTGTGGAGAGGTTTGCCTACATGTTAAACACATACCCCGTGTGCTGTATTCACCAACGCACACAGCGAGACATAATTATCCCCTTCAGTACGGTGAATACTTTGTGTAGAAACTTCAATTTTAGAGGAAGTGGGAACATTTTAGGAGATTTGGCACCTTGCAGCGTTGTGTTGAATTACTCCAAATGTATCGTAATAATGCATCACATCTTAATACCACTTTGTGTACCTGCTCTCAGCACTTTTCACAAAGGCATTTCTCTAAACCACATACTCCACTCACATTTAGGATTTAATTTACCCCTACAATTTCTAATTTCGCCACCAAACGCAACTGAAAAAGGATAATGATTGTTTTGCTTTCAGCAGAAATACTTCCCCTTTTCTGTGATTGTTCTATCTTTCAATAATAATGTGTCTGCTATCCTCCGTGTTCAAACTGGGCAATGGGAGTCTGTGATGGACAGAGGCGGTGGATGGCTCAAATGGCATCCTTGGGACTGTTGCTATGGAGCAAACGGACAGCCTGGTGTTGAGAAATAGGCCAACTGCTCATCAGTGTAGATCTTCTGCATTCATTTAAAAGTGGGAGTGAGATAACATCCAGTCATTAGTGAGTGATTACAATGCCAAGGCTCCATCCCTGCCCCCAACACAGACACACATACAGTATACCACACACAAACACTCTCCAACTGAGATGTAAACAGTCAGGCAGTGCTCCAGGAAATACAATCCCCACACTGCCACTACCCTCAGGCAGGATTTATACTGAGGAGGATGTTTTCCAGTGTATCCTGCTGTTGTGTCTTCGTGTATTGTAGTTGTGTACGTGCTCTGCTTGTGTGTCCAAATACTCTGCTGGATTTATGTACTGTATTCATATATTGTGTGTGTGTGTGTGTGTGTGTGTGTGTGTGTGTGTGTGAAGCCGAGCCTCCTTATAATCGCCATTCCTTCCCATCGCCTTTGTCGACTGATCTATGAAGCAGAAACAGCCTGATTCTTATTTAAAATAGACATTATGGTTCACAGTAGATTTCACATGGATTGGACCAGATGATGAGGCCAGGAAAG
>JAVQJF010064957.1:0-45176 GCA_036023855.1 Gadopsis marmoratus | reverse complement strand
GAGCTGCAGAGAGGACCTGGTGGCTGAGGGTCCGGCCAGAAAGAAACCCGTGTGTTCAGCAGATCAGGCTTGTTGCTCTACGCCAAGTGTTTTGTGTTTGTTTAATAAAATAGGGGTTGCAATACACCCTTCTTTAAGTTTAGCAGAATTGTCGTTGTGTTTCCGTGCACCACACCTATCTACAGAGGGTCAGTTAGGTGACCTGCCTCCTGCGACGTCACAAGAGGAAGTTGTATCAATGCTATTTTTGCCACCAGCACGTTTCTTGCCTTAAAGTAGATAACGGCTGATCTGTAAGTTGCGGAAGGGGCCAGCAAAATCAGATTTAGAGCATCTTAAAACCAGCTACTTCAATGAGTGTCTCGAGCCCACTAGTGGCATTGGATGGATGAAGTCATCTTTGTATGCTGCTGAAAATAGCAACAAATGAAGGCTATGGCAGTAATTGCACAAAGGCTGGAATCTTTCAGCATGAATACACAATTTAGTACTTAACCTTCACTGACACTGGCACGAATAATCAAACACTTCAGTGTCATTTGTTTTGACACAACACATGCACAGGAAGCTTCTGAGCACGACTACATTTTGTCGCCACAAGCTCTACAGGAGAAATATACACCTATTATGGGCCATTAGGATCTAATTTTCTCCATGAAGTGGGTTTCCTTACAGTGCCAGCGGAGTGCCAAGTGTGTTTCTATTTTCAGAGGGACAGGGAGGATTGAAGGTGCTAAGTCTCCCCCTGTGTTGAGGCAGGGTCACATCTTGCACACTGAAGCCCTGTACTGTACTCTCCCAACAGGCACCCTGTTGAGCCCGACTCACTCTCTCTCTTACACACACACATACTGTACACACGCATGCAGAGGCGGAGGCAAACACACTCGGCATCCAAGCTGTTGATTCATGCTAATACGGGGGAGATCCATGGCGTTAAGGCGAGGGAAACTCTCTCACCCTTGACTGGCCTCTCGGAAACGCAGGGCACGGCTTCAAATTCAGGCCAAACACTAGCCCCACAGAGAGCGCCACGGCGAGAAGTAACTAGCACTCATTCATAAACACCACCTCACGGGGCCAGCTCATTGTCATTTGAGGGCCGCTATGATGATTAACTCTCAATCGCGGGCCAGGCAGCCTGGCTGTGAATGGTGAACATTCATCCATGGGCCGTGGCTGGCGTGCATTAATCGCGGTTTGTGCACCTCAAAAGATGAAGGTGTGAAAAATCAACAATGTGCTGAACATCGAGATGGCGTGGACAGTAAAATCTAGAGTCCAATGACAAAAACAAATGCCAGAATTAAAACGATACTGCATCCACACCGTCTTTGAAACGTATATGTTGAAGTGATGTCAGCTGGGATCGGCTCCAGCACCCCCCCCGCGACCCTCTGTGGATTAACGGTATAGATAATGGATGGATGGATGGATGTTGAAGTAAGGGCTGGATCCAAGTTCAATTTGATGTCGCTGACATATTGAGGTTTCACTGCTCGTGCATTTGCCCAACTGTATTTGTGGTCATTCGTGGTTATTTTTGCTCACAGTTCACAAACCCAGACAGTCTGCACTGGCCTGTAATCAATGTGTCATGTTGCTTTTAGCTCTGCCTATAAATATACAAGCAGGAATCTGTCCCGCTCTTTAAGACTCTTGTCTGGGACATGACATTGTCAGAAGTACTAAAGAAAAGGAAGAGATGAAGATAACGAGGGAGAGAAGAGATAAAGGGGAGTCAAGAAGTGACGGACATCTGGCTAATGGGGGGAGCAATGCAGAGGAGGACGACCTACTCTTCCACCTGTTACCCTAAAAAGCGTTTAATATTCCAAAGCACAGACGTCAACCAGGACACTCAAACTCCTCGAAAGCCTGGTTTGAGTCGTGTGGCTTTCCATCTCTGTGGGAAAACTGGGAGGTTTTTTTTGTTGGACCCACTTTCCGCTGGTCCCTCAACCCTTTTATTTAGACCAACACATTGGGATCCTTTACTTTTTTAAATAGAGCGGCAGCAACTTGTACACAACAGTTGATTTGAACATACTGTATGTCACCGGCACATCTGTGACTGAGCGATGAGCATCATGGCTGATGCTTCGCACGCGTTGGAAATGTGCTACTACTACAGGGCAGAATCTGTGGTGGAGAGTAGCCAGAGTACATTTACTCATTTTACTTAAGTATAATTTTCTCTGGTACTTGCACTTTGCCTGGACGGTCACTGGAGTTCACAGGCATGATTTCAGCGCTGGATTTTGTTTAGCTACACTAACAGGAAACACCCAGCATATAATTCCAACGTGGTGCATCGAAATGCCAAAAACAAACAAAATGTACTAGTTCCTGATGGTTTTTCTGAATGTTTTGCATGTTTACTACTCACTAAAGTGCGCCGGGGCTGCTGTCTGTGAGTGCAGGCTCCAGCTAAGCCTGGCCATTGAAGATGGAGCCTCTCTTTAATTTAGCAATGTGGTCCAGGCTGCGCTAGCTGGTGGTCAGCGGTTTGCTTCAGCCCTACAGAAACACCTCAATAGAGCAGAATGGCTAATTATAGACAAGCCGAAACTAAGCTACATGCTAGAGCCGCGGCGCATAAGAACCAGGAAGAGAGAGAAAAGCTGTTAGGGTCATCCTCTGAGTCAAGGGCAGAGGCTCAAAGACACCTGAAGCTGAGGAAGCTGGATGATGATGGTTTCCAATTGTGTGGCAAGCTGCCCTTAAGAAGACAAGGCTGTGTTTTTTTCTTCTCGGAGAGACTATGAAGAGCAGAGACATTTAAAAAGGACGAAGAAAATTTAAAATACACAGACAAGCTGACGGAAACGGACAGCAAAGTCTCCTGATAATCCCCAAGGGCTTTGGGATCTTCTATGTCTTCTATTACTGTATTTTGAGACTGTGTTCCACTATGCGTTACCTAAAGCAAATTTCACGCACAGACATAAATAAAAGTTAATTCTGTTCTCTCAGACTGTGAAACAGCAGCCGTTTACACCAACAGTCTTGGCATCATAATTTACAACGTTTTTTAATGGACTCTTGATCAGCTTTCATACCAGAAGCAGTTGTACAAGCATAGCGGCACCTAGACACAAATACAAGAATGTGCACAGTTGGACTCACTGACCTGGCGATACTTGTTTACACTGCGGTCTGCAAACTCTCTCAGATAAAACATGCATCAACAACGAGACGTGCACATGAATGGGCACGTGAATGGGTGGAAGACGATGCAAGAGAGCACGGAGAGACAGTGGGGTTTGGAATCCTGCGGTTGTGTATGTAATGGAACTGCATGTAATGATTAGAGACCCAAATGTTCCAGCTGGCAATGCCACGCAGCCAACGTGCCCAGTGGCATGGCTCAGTGTGCTTGTGTCATGCACGTCCACTGCAGCACGCCGGGGCGACACAGAGGCTGCATCTGTTCCGCTCGGAGTTTGCTGTCCAGGAAAGAATTTAAGTGGAAGGTTTCTGCAGACTTCCAGGAGAGGAAATGGGAGGAGGAGAGAAAGAGAATACAGCGTGGTGACAGCAGAGATACGCGGCAGGAAGAGGTAGAGAGAGAAAGTGGCGGAGGAATAAGCGGGAATGGAAAAAGAGGGAGCGAGAGAGAGAGAGAGAGAGAGAGAGAGAGAGAGAGAAAAAAAGGGAGCCTGGGTAAACAGTGTGGCAATTCTTGGGGTGAGAAGTTGTGGTAAAGAATTAGAACGGCTTGTTGGATGGATTTACAGGACAGGCAGGTCCAGCTGGCACAAATTCGGTCCAGTCCAAACCCAGACTGGTGCAGCAGGAAGGTGCTGTTGGGCCAAGAGGAAGGCAAGTTGGTCTGGGCCAGGCCAATCGAAACACTACACAGCCAGGATCTGGGCCAGTGAACCAGGCCAGACAAGTCATAGCTCTTCAAGGGGCGAAGCAACACTGTGTGTTTAAGAAAAAAGCCCCAAACTATAGAGTTACCCATTCAACCTCAAGCTGGGTTTATCTGAGGTCCTAACATGACCTTTGACCTCTTGTTAAAGTGACTAGATATTCCTGAACCTCCCTTGTTGCAAAGTAACTAAGGTGAAACCTTTACATATCAGTCCATAACTCTCTCTTTCAAACACACACACTAATCCAACTACGCAATTAACACCACCAACCACCCCGCTGAACCAATCGCCTGCCGACAATAAGGACTCAACCTCAGTCTTGAGCAGGACAGGAAAAAGTCCTGGGAAGCTGGGCGTTTGTGTGTTTTTGGATGGAGACTTTGTTAACTTTGGACTGCGTTGCTTTCACTGAAGATGCCTCTGCAGAACATCTGGAAAAAATGTGGTTTTCCCCCAAAAGACCAGAACATTTGTAGTGGCGTATGGTTGCAGCGTAGAATTGCAAAGCTGCAGTACGTCTCTGCCGCAGCTTTAGCAGTTGGGGGGATCTTGGGGGTAAACGTGAAAGAAAAGAAAAAAAGACCTGGATATTGAAGAGTTCATACGTGTGACAGGTGATGGCGGGATGTGGATTTTAGCGCTAATGGGGTTTAATTTCTGCATTTTTTCACACTTTGCACTCCCGTCTTCACGTTTGAGACGGACGTTGAGGGAAAAGTGTGCAAACGTAAAAAAACAGGGACAAAAACAGGGCAGAGAAAGAGAGAGAAGTGGTGGGAGACAAAGGTGGGTTTCAGAGAAGGAGGCGCACATTTTGAGACTGGGATGTGAGATTTGCTTTCCACGGGGGATGGCCACATTCCGTCTGAACATATCAAAAACGCTTTTAGGCACTTCGATACATCACAAGAAGCTCTAGAGCACTGAAATATCTTTAGTCTCTAAGGATAGTTACTGCAGCGTTCCACCTGCTCCACCAATCAGCGACAGGAAGAGGCCCTACTGATAATCGTATTAAGATGTCATGTCTTTTGTGACGTGGAAAGCTGTGCAAAATGCCGTAGAGATTTAAATAAGGAGTTTTAAAGTTAGTTAAAGAGAGGGAAAGAGAAAGAAAACTGGCACCACCCTTTCTCAGATGTGACTACAAAGGCTCTTTAAAACTGAGATTATGGATCACATTGTGGAATATTGGCAGCAGAGTACACGCTTCTTGCAGATTCACATCCAAACCCAGTCAGTGTTAACATATCTGGTGTCAGCAAGCAGTAAGATGATAATAATAACCCAGCTGTATCAGTAGACAGGCGCTACTTCAGGCTGTTGTCTCAGTTACAAGTTCTGACAGTTCTGAGTGACATAAAGACCTGTTGCATAAGGCTTTGTTTGGACGGGGGTGGGGGTGGGGAGGGGTTAGACAGCATCTTTCCAGCTTTCCTCTTTATTTAGCTTGGCCTTCAGATATGTGAAATGGCTCCGTAAAAACTGTCTTTTTCTAAACAAAAATAAATGCACTTCTTTCTTGCTTGCGTGAAGAGTGTGTTTCTTGTCAAATAGAAGTAAAGTTCTCTAAAGTTAGAGTGCAAAGCATAGACCAGCTCTTAGACTAAACAAAGGAAAATGTTGCAGTGCAATGCAATGAAAATGGAATGTATAAAGTCACTTCTTGCAGCAGTTGAATATTATCAATGAAACAATTCAACGTTTTTACGTAAGCTGAGCAGCGGCTGAATGAACGTGAACGTGGATGTGTGTTTGTGTTTATTATTTTATCACTATCTAGGGGCCTTTCCATAATCCGAGTGCTAGGAAGTGCAATAAAAATCACACAAATGTACACAGTCTTTCAAATTCAGGGGATTTTATAGGAAAAAGGGCTGTGCAGAGCAGACACCCATAGTCTTAAAGGCTGAAGACTACAGAACATAATGATCTGTGTGTTGATATCGTTTTACAAAAAGGCAACTTCTGATCTTTTTGAAAACCCCACACTTGTCATTGTCCTTTGGCCTCAGTCATGGTGTCTGGAAAAATACGATTTAGCAACGGTTGGGATTGTCTGTGCATCCTCTTGACTTCTACAACCGAAAACAGGGGAAGAGCGACTATTTAATGAATAAACACAGCAGAATAAAGGAAAGTTTATCGGAACTTTTTCGCCCCAAAACATCTGCCTACTGTGTCTGGATACAGCGCCGATGAGAACGGTGAGAGCGAACCAAAACAGTGAAGTTACAGGCCAGTAAAACCACAGCAATGAGGTCAAAGAAGCGGAACGCTCCATAGAACGGAGTTTAACAGCCAACAATCCTCGGGTGGGTTCATCGCTACTAGTGACCCTTCTCACATGAACATAGTCATGAGCTCCGTTGTTACCGTAAACATATTCAGTATCTCAGTGTTGTAGAAAACAGCATAGAGAATGGCTTTCTCATTCAACCCAGCTGAACCCAAAAAGGGAATAAGCTATATAAAACTTTAAAGTGCAAGGCAATACATTTCCCCCAAAACCAGCACGTGGTGGTTTTAACAACATGGGCTGGGCATTGCCGCTCTATCTGCCCTGCTGTATATTTAAAGCTGCTATTTTAAACCACTATATATTTTTTCATTGCCATGAAATGAGGCTAGCAGACAGAGCTGCGGTAACCTCACTCAGAATAAAGACAGAGTTTCTTGAACAAGGTATGTCGCTGACCACCGGGCACGTTCCCTCTTAACAAGTCCCAGAACAACCAATTACTTGCCTTTGGGCGATGTGTTTGCACCCCCTGGACTCTGGGGGGGGGGGGGGAGTCAGAATCCAGTTGTTGGATCAAATCGGAAAGTAATTGCTCGACTTCAGTGACCACACGGATCTGCCGTTTCGATGACAAGTGTATATGTGGCCAATGGAGCGGAAACAAGGACCCTACATGTTTGGTGTTCTGTGGCAATAAACAGAAGAATGTGGAGCTTTAACAGCCAAAGGGAGCAAAGAAACACAGAAAGGCACAGAGATATGAGGATGGGCAAAGCTGATGCAAAAATCAACGCCGCTCACGAGGCAGACTGCGTTCATTCTGTTTCTAACTCTGTCATGAAAGGACCTGGATTCAGATTAGAGATCTCGTCCTTCGGGACGAACAAGGCAGAGCTGATTACAGCAGGGCATTCAGTTTACATGTTGTAAGCCGACACCTAATTTTCTCAAAGGACCTCTATTTATCCTGGCTCTGATCTTTTAAATTATGGGATGTACGCATTCAACTTCTTAAAAGCATCAGCCAGGGTACCACCCAGTGGCTGTGGGCCCCGAGCCAACCACCCATTCACGCACCACCACAGGAGCTGACATAAAAGTCACCACAACCAGCCATCATCAGTGTCTTGGCAACCTTTGAAAAACAGAACAAAGTTCCTAAAAAACAACCCCCTTCTGAGCTGATGTAAATGTTTTCCTGGCTACATGGGACGCAACTGGCTGAAATAAATACACTTAAGCTTAGGGCCTCACTTCTTCATCAAAAGGTCGGGCTATCAGGGCTTTTAAAGGAATCGTTTGCCATTTTGGGAAATACACTTGCTCGCTTTTTTTTTGGCAAAAGTTGAGAAGATTGGCAGCATGCTCCTGTCTTTGCATTAAAGGAAGAGTTTGACCTATACCACAGAGTCAGATTTTGTTTTTCCTGGAAGCCTGGAAGCGTTTAAAGACAGGTGTAAACAGCTAGCCTGGTTCTGCCGAATGGCAACAAAATCCGCCTTCTTGAAATGTTATTTAAAAGTGAATTATTGCTTCTTTTTGTTGTTTTTTTTAACTGAACACATCCCAACTGTGTGGAACCAAAGCTCTATTTATCTTTTCTTAATTTGATAAGAGCTTTGCAGTCATTTGTCAAACGCAGAGGCAGTGCACCACAGTAGCACAGCACACAAATCTAGACACAAACCATTGCCCACAAATTTATCTGGGATTTCTCTTGGGTTACAACCATCATTGCTCTGCAAGCCTTGAACAGCAGTTGCAGTTTAACAGCGCTGGCACGTGGGTGATTTTTTTTTTTTCCTTCCATCTGCTCTCTTTCGTGTGGTGAAAACAAATGCACTAATGGAGGATAATTACCCTGTGTTGTTTTAGTGTTTGCCCGTCTCTCTGGAGAGGGCAATAGCAGCCTCTCAGCCATGGAGATGCTAATTGGTAATGCTAATTGCTTCTATTATGTAATCGCAGGGTCAAGTTGTAGCTATTTTTCAAATGATTTCATATTGTAATCACCCAGAAAACAAAAAAAAAAACACCATCATTCATCATGACTAATGAAAACGAAAATAAGTGAATCCATTCACCGCATGCAGAACCAAGGGCTCATAGCAGTCATGAAATATTTATCTCATTTCCGCTTTTGTTTTGTTTTAAATGCTCCAATTTAAATCAGTCTTTCTGTCTTCGGTTTCGTTTCAAGTGAATATGATTATCCCTTTATTGACCCCTAAACCCAATTAACAAGCTGGCATCCACGACAGAAAGCAGGTAAATAAACAGAGTGTGGCTAACCTCCGCTCAGCAGGGAGGGCTGCTTGTTTTACCAGCCCCCCGAGCGAATTACAAGCCGTCTGATTGTTTTGGCATTTAGGCTGGATGTGACGCCAGCTAGGAGTTGTTTTGGGGTCTGTCGGAGGTAATGCTTAAACTTCCTCAACGCCTCCATGAGGGCTAACATACTGTAGGTGGACGGGGGACGTGGGCCAAGTTGTCCTGCCCTCGCCTCCCAATGAGCCGCGTCAGCTGGAGGCGTTGCGTGGAAAATGTCATTCTCTCTTCCCCCCCTGAACACGAGATTATCTTGGAGCAGCAGCCTTCAGTATTAAATATAAATGTATGTTTGTGCCTTGGTTGTAAATAACAAAACTGGAAAGCAGCGAGGGAACAAATGAGCAGTTTAAGTATTTTTCCCCACATGAGCACCTTCACCCCAGTCGGGCTGGGTCACACCTGGCAGCCCTGTTAGTCATTTTAAAATGCTGGGCGAACGTCTGACGAGCACTGGCCTGACTTCCAGTCTATTTGACGCTTTAAATTGCCTTAAAGCGCGGACCCTGTCACTTTGGTTCAAGAGTCGGTGAACCAGATTTGTCAGTCTGAAGAACAAAATACGGCTGGATGAAATAAAGGCCCCCGTTTTTACATATCTTTTAACAGGAAGTGGGCGTAGGGGTGTGAATGGAGTGACGGGTTTGCTCCAGAAATCACACTCGCTCAACACAGCTCTTTTACACATGTGTAGCCTGTGTGTCAGTGTCCTCACTACGGTATGTGTGTGTGCGTGTGCACATGTGCAAAATACGTAAGTGACTAAATATGCTTGTGTTTTAATCACATTTAAGCAAATGAGGGCAGCAGGTCAGACTTGCGGTCAGTGGAACATGTTTGTGACTCAAAGGTCTCTGGTTCAAAACGCTGAGCAAACATGGGGGAAGTGGATAAGTACCACTTGCCCTAAAGCAAGGCATTTAACCCCCCCTAAAGTTTGGAAGTCTGTGGTTGTACGGGAGGGCACTGCAAATACATGTTTAAAAAGATGTGATGACGTAGTCACGAGAGACATTATTCTCCACGCAGGAATGCACAGAGGCAACGTTTTAGTTCAAGTTTGCTTACGTCTGCGTCTCTACCCAAATTTGAAATGTATAGAAATGAGCGCACAGGCTCTGACACACCAGAGTGTTTGCATCCAAGGACATTTGTGTCTCTTCAACGACACGTGATAACGTACGATTTTACTCTTTACGTCTGCTCAGAACACGCTGCTCTGCCACTTCGTGACAAAACCCCACGTATTTTTCCCTGAAGATAACCGAATGAGCTTCACAACCTGTGGCTTTCATGACTGCACCAGCACGAGCTATGGGAATATTCCCCATTTTGCGCGCATCACATAATATGCATTTCACCACGGTTCTGCGTGACATATTTCAAAACTGCGGGATCTGGATGAGAATTTAAAAAATAAAGTTGCGTCTGTTCAGGCTCGTGTGCACAACACGCACACTTGCATTAATGGCGCCACCAAGAGTTTGAGGTCAAAGATGTCAGTCTCGTTCCAATCAACACTTTTTGAACGCTCACTTTATGTTTGTGTCGTCTGTATGTTTGAGTTTGCCCGTTAGACGTCAGCTGTGTCCACATCAAGCTGGAGGGTTTGCGCGTCCCTTCTTGGCCTTCGCACAGGAGGCAACCTTTCCCTCTCTGCATCACTTCCCCCTCCACCTCCTCTCTCATATTCTTTATACGCGTGCAGAGTTTATTTGTCGCACTGCTCCGACCCAGCGGTGACAAGCCAAACCAAACTTCATTTGAATCCACTTCAACAGCTTGCTTTCACCCGCTTCCTGGCCAGCAACGCTGTAAATAAGACAGAACCTGGAGGGAGGAGGCCTGTCCTGAAGCCTTTTCTGTGTCCACACATACCTGTCTGATCCCTAATACCGCCTCGCAGTCTACAAGTCGAGCACTTTACCGGCCAGTCGCTGGCAAGTTTAAATTCATGTGTGTGAGTGTTTTAAGGCTACAGAGCTCTATTGAGAGGTTTCAGCGAGAGTCAGTCTCTCCAGTCGCACAAAGTTCATTCAGAGTTTATGATTTATGGTGGGGGGGGAAGACCTGTGTACTTAAGAGTCCTTAAAAGTACATCACATCTATTCACATGTCTACGAACTAACGGCTAATCCTGAAGGATCCGAGAAACAGAAAAACTCTAGATCTTCTCTCTGATTTCATCTCTCTGCTACAAGGGGATGGCGTGCGATATCAGCAAAAGTCACCTCAACGATATTTGAACTGTCACTGCGGAGACAGTGAATGGAGAGAGAGAAAGGGCCAAACGCAGGCTTCACAGCAAACGTTTCCTCTCACGCGTCGCTTCTATAAAAAGATACAGAACTGGCCTCTAATCACAGTTAATTCAGTTGTTCAATACAGTTTTAGCTCCACACCGGTGCTTCCGCTGACCTGTGAACAGCCAGGGTGGCCTACAGCTGCGAAAATGAGCTCCCCGCCTTTCCAACAAAGCAAAACAAAAAGAAGATTTTAATCAAGTCTCAGTCAGAGACCTTCCAGCTCAGCCAAGTCGAATGTCTGGGGGAATCACTGCTGCACAGTCAGGTGCGACTGTGCATTCACACATGGAGACACACACACAGACACACACACACACACACACCTTTGCAACACCGACACTCACTTTGGTCGAGGTAATATCTGTACGTGTGTGTGTGTGTGCAACTATACGTTGAGTATAATAAATAAATCAGCTGCCCATCACACACATGCAGTACAGCCTACATACATCGGAGGATTATTAACGCTGAATGTCTTCTTTATTCTCTCATTAATTCCAGTCGGTGGGGTAAGGCGTTTCACTCCACACTGTTTGCTGGAGTTTCAGTTCCTGACTCACCCGGGAAGCCGTTCCACTCATCGATCTATGACACCGAGACAGAAAAAGGAGAATGAAGACTGAGGGAGCGTCTGCAACTGACAGCGGTGACGGCGACAAAAAAGGGAAGCTATGGAACATTAAGCTCTTTCCTCCAGACATTCTTCTTTCAAAGCACCGGCACATTGCCCATTTTTTGCCACCAAATCACAGGAATATTCTGAGCAACACGGATTCCCTCGAGACCACAGGTTTCTTCAGAATGAGGCTACCGAACAGGCCGCATCTGAAGACCTTGCTTCCTCGCCTTCCCTTCTCCTGCCCAACATCAGAGCTTTTCAGAATCCACCGCAAAAAGTGAAAAAGTTCCTTTTTTTCTCAGACTCGACACTTAAAATGAAACTGAAATTCCAACTTATCAGTTCCTTCACCGCAGAGTTCAACTTGTACCCCTGGTTCGGGCACAAAGCGCTCCCTCCTTGACCCAGCATCATAATGAGCAGAGGCGATTACTCATCCAGATCCCAGTGGAGTTGCTACAGTGTGTTTGTGTCACTGTTACATAAGGACCCCCCCTCCTGAATGCAATAGAGTGTAGAGGAGTCTGTGTTTGACAAGGCTCAGGCCCTCAGGGACTCTGTGCAGAGCTGCAGTGAAGATCATGTCGTGCAGGTGGACCCAGACATTCATTCATCTTCTAGAAGAAGATCCCTCTTCCCCCACGGCCCACATATGTTTGACCGCTGGTGGGTTATGACGGTGCAAAAAGCACACTGGTCTCTGTCTGTTTTCACTGTTGTGATTTCTAAGTCTGCTTGCTGGTGTGTCTGTGAGCTTATCTGTGCTGTTAGTACACACATGCGCTTCCTGCTGTAGGACAAAAGTGTCCGACATTCAGCTAATCAGTAAAGTTCGTGTGTGTGTGTGTGTGTGTGTGCGCGTGTCACAGAGTACTTCTTAGTGCTCTTTAGTAAGATCGTGACATTACAGGTGCAAATACTGTGCCGTAAGAAGAACTTCGGCTGCTGCGTTGCATCAGTGTTCATCATGTCACGTCAGCGTGTGTCGTGTTTATAGCGCCTGCTTTGGAGGAAAGTACTTCCTCTCTCCATGACACCCAAATGAAGCTATAAAACCGGCTTTTAATTTGGCCTGCGCAGCATTTTTGGGATAGTCTTTGATGCGTCGCAAGAACTACACGTAGTAGATGTCAGCGTTTGCACGTTGCAACACTGGACCAAATCAAATCAAAATGATTTCTTGGCAGCATCGTGCAGCTGCAAGCGTTCAGGCGTGTGTAACGCAAGCATGCATGCGTGAGTTGTAGGTGTGAGTCTACAGGAAACCAATCTGACCCACGGGATCAGTTAACTTGACTCTCATTCTGTTCCAGATGTTTATCACGTCATAAAGCACAACCTCCTGTCAACACACACACACACACACACACTTTCCAGCTGCAGCCCAAAGTTGTAGCAGTGACCCGCAAACTGACACGAAATCACCTCTGTGAGTATCAGACTCTTGATACATCCCATCCTAAACACTCACAGGCAGCACAGGTGTGGCCACACACACAGGCCTCTTTTTTGTCATCGGTCATACTTTCTGTCTTCTTGTTGCCACCCAGTGGGCTATAAACACAAAACGTCAAGGGTTCCCCTTCAGAGCAGCCCTTTGCTACGAAGACAGTCGACAGTCTCTGTATCTTAGAGGAAACACAGCTTTTCACTGCCTCGCTTATAGAAACACCAGGCCTGAGACATGGCAGCAGGACTCCAGCCCCTGGGACAGAGAAACACCAGGCCTGAGACATGGCAGCATGAACACTGCTGCGCCTTGTCGCGCCGGTGCCAGCTGTGCCAGCTGTGCGCACTGCGCGCGCCTGCAGCGCAGCAGCTGAAGAGGTGTCCGTCATCCTCCTCATCCACTACGCTCCTGTGACCACAATACATCCCATTCACGCTGCGGCAAGTCGGGAGCTGGCGTCGAAGTGTTGCGACCGGGGAGCGCGTTCCTCCGGTTTCGGGGCTGGATAATGTGGATTTGGACCTTTTTCAGAGGTCGGAGGCGATGCGACGCTCAGCCGTCTCTCGCTAACACGCGTGTCCGTCCGCGGTGACTTGACACGGGGCCACGCTGACGCTGCGGCCCGAGCAGGGACCTTCAGCCGGCGGCGGAGGAGGAGAGGTGGTGCGAGCCTCGGGTCCAACTCTCCTTGGCGCGTCTCGGCACAAGAAAGGGCGTCTGGACTCCGCAGCGCCACTTTTGACACTTTGATTCCGCAGAATCCCCCCTTTTCTTATGACGAGAAACGAAAAGGGATTCTTACCGAGATACTGTCGGATGTCCAGCAGGACTTTAGGGGGTCCTCCGTTCAGCTGGTAGAACAGGGAGCCGAAGCAGAAGAGGAACAGCGCCGCCATGCAGAAACCGTAGCCCCGCAGCGAGAGTCGCAGCGGCGCGGCGGAGAGGAAGCTGCACTTTCTGCTGTTCCGCTCTCTGATGTGGTTGTTGCTGTGAAGGCTGCTGCCGCCGCCGCCGCCGCCGGAGCTCTTCATCATCGTCTCCTCCTCACAGGGCGCCGCGCAAACTCACCCATCCGCCTCTGGAAAGTGAAACTTGTCGCGTCGAGATCATCTGAGTTCTCGTGGAGACGCGCAGGCTCCCAGCCGCCGCTTGGGGGGGGGTTTGGGTTTTGGTTTTTTTTTGCGCACAGCTCTTCTCTTCTGCTCGGCTGCGCTCGGTGGATGGCTGTTCCTTCGGTGGATGACTGTTCCTTCCTTCCTTCCGTCCTTCCAGCAGAGTTAAGGGTCCATCCTTCTGCTCGGAGTCTCTCGGGTGTCAGATTACCGAACATGGAAAAGAGGGGAAAACTTCCACCTCGCATGCAGGATTTGGTTTGGATTGCCGCGCGTAAAACAGCGCCGCCCAGTGTTGCGTGAGAGTAGAGGGGGGGGGGGGGCTTTCCACGTAGTCGGTGGGGCCTCGCTGACACTCACTGTGGAATCTAAGTCAGCTGTGAGTTTACAATGTGCATTTTGCAGCCTCATCCTTTACCACAGCAAACTGTTTGGTGGTGATATGTAATTTATTGATGATTGTAAGAGATCATGACATTAGAATCCTCAGTAGAAACATCACAGTGGCCCATAACAGCAAGCTGTGTTATCAACACTTTTAAGATGTGGGTGTAGATGTTTGATGTATGTTGAAGAGCATCTGCTTAGATGAGTATCTGTGTGTTTCTCTTTCCCCTCGGGCCGGCTGCGAGGACCTTATATCTTTCCACAGCGGGATCAGAACCCACCATTAGCCTACACCTGCACTTAGGTGGCCGTTCCAACACATGAACCTCCTCACCCAGAGGAGCGTTCACTGGCGACAGCTACTGTAGTCAGGGGAGCAACAACAGCTGTGAAAAGCTATGGAGGTAACAGAGAAGAGTACAACAATTCTGTTGAGGGCCCATTGGCTCAGGTTTTCCGCAGGTAAATTAAATAGTACGGCACTGCTATTTGTGAAAGCTTTATAGGCTCAAAGTCCTGCCAGCCCAATCTCCCACGCAGCACCGGGGTTCATTACAGCACGGATGTCGGTGCACACAGACGGAACCGGCAGGACAAACTGTTTAAGATGTAATAAGCCCAGATGTGTCATTCAGGTTTTAGCTGTCAGCTGAATCAACACCTGGATTTATTAGTCAGTAATATCCTGGGGCTGTAATTCAAGTGAAGTTCCTCTGAGATTCAGTAAACAGTGTTTAGTTCTAACCCACCTATGGTTTTATGTACACTGGTACAGTCATATGGGAGTAAATAATCTTTGGAAAATAGCAAGAGACACTCAGTTTGGCACGGCCATCGCGCTAAGGGTCACCTCAGAGCAAGAGGCTGCTTAATTGAGTTTATCCTACTATAATAAGAATAAATAGGATTCTGTGCAGGGGGAATAACCCTGGGAGCTACAAATTCAGATAGCTGGATTTGCCTTCCAACACTAAAGTACATTTTTAGGAGTCAGACTTCACACGCAGCACAAACCTTCAGAGGAACTACTTAACTGACTTCCAGCCTCCCTGGAGGGAAACAAGTATCACACTCATTGCGGTTTACTGGTGAGGAGTCTTCGGAATCACAATGGCTGGTCTCACTCTGTTACTATTAACTTCGTGTCACATCATTCATGTTCTGTAATGATAAAGGATGCTATGATCCAGTGTCATAAAAGTGAGATCGAAACTGTGACATGTTGTGATCCCCCGGCAGAACTGGTGGGAATCCTCACAGAGGATCACAGGCAGAAACGCAGTGGACAGCGGTTTGGAATGATGGGAAGAAACACGAGACAGAAAGCCCTCATTGCAGTAAGGGCTCATCTTCTCCTCCTGAGATATTTTAAAATTGGATGAGTAATTGTATCTGTGGAGAAAGCCATGAACTGGTAGCTAACTGCCCATTACAGCTCTATGCAGGACAATGATTGTACAGTGGCTCCTTTTTGTAAAGGCACTAGCAACTGGCAAACAAATACACACCAAACAGATTTTGTCCTTAATGTTCTTGTGTTTCCATGCAGAAGCGTGCCAAACAACGGCTGAGATACGCAAGTGAAACCGTCTCAGATGTAGTCTTTCGGGATGGAATTTTTATAAAAATGGGTTCCATTACCTGGGCAACTATTTGGGGGGCTTCTTGACATGAGTAAGATTAGAAAAGCTCTGCATGGTTTCACTGACAACTGCACTGCAAGAAGAGCCAGACAGGCAGAGGAATTCTGCGGCCGTGGCCCTGAGCAGATAGTGGGTACTTTTCTAAATGAGGCATTGCAGGCCAGATGCAGACGAGATAATATTTAAGAGCACCTTGGTTCCAGAACTCAAACCGCCAACAGAAACCTTGACAGTATAGCAGGTACAGGAGCTATTCAGAGATTCTGTCATGTGCACATCCCAATAAGCTCACAGAACGGTGTTCTAGTTTTCCTTTTGACCAAACCCTAGAACATTAATATGAGCTTTTCTTTTTTCTTACGTCTAAGAATAAAACAACATGTTTGACAGAATCAAATCAAGCCTAGTGCTATTCCTTTTGTTGCCCATCCACACTTTCTCATTTTCAATTTCAGAACGTTATTAAGAAGGTTATCAACAGGGCCAATGTCCGGCGTCACATTGATGAAAACAGCCAGCTCACATCTTTCCATGACTGTTTGTGTGTGAAAGTGCATAGCAACAATCAGAAGGCCAGTGTATGGCAAGAAACAGTTTTTTATTATATTTCAGAATGACAAATAGCTATGGACATTACTTTTGTTGTTTCAATACACAAGCAAATCTGTATGGACAATCATTAGGTAGATGAAAACCAAATAAAATAATTTGTACACATATTTTACAATACATACTGTAGTTCCTCACTGGCTAAAGCAATATGCATTATGCAGGAAGGTATTGCTATTCATATATAGTACAGCTAATTACAGTTGATATGAAAAGAAAAAAAAGCAAAAATAAGTTATTTAAATATCAATTACATATACAGAATGTGCAACGTCTGCTAAGCATTTCATATATGTAATTAAGAATGTATTTTTGTAAGACTGCAAAAACAAACTGAAAGTGAATAACTGGAACAGGTTAACCCGTGAATGGTTATCAAACTTGGCATTGGGAACTCAATACTAAAATAAAAAATACCAGCATAACCCATTGAAACCCTTTACAATACCTGACAACAAATGTCCATTTACGGACCTGTGAACAAAATGTAGCCAATTTCACCTATTAAACAGCTAGATTTACCCTCTAAAGTGCATTTACAGTGTCAGTATTTTCATTCTTTACAAAACACTTCTTGGGTCTTTAACTTTTGTTTTATTTAATAATGCCTCCCCCCCATCCTCGCATTCTCAGAGCACCACTTTGATTGAAGAGAAACATGTATCTATCAAATGCCCACTGCAAAAGAAAGTTTAGCATTAACACTTGGTCATATATCTTTATATAAAATCCATGGAATTAGTCTTCAGTTCTGACTATGAAAGATAGAACAATTAAAAATAAGCAGGAAAAAAAACACACAAAGAGGGATTTACATTTTTTTTAGCTCAGTTTCATGCAGAGTGTGCAAATGAAACAGGTTTCTGGTTGCTATCAGTTCAGTTTTTGGCCCATAGTTTTTGTAACAGACTGACCCGAAGCAGTGTTTCCCTGATTTGCATTTTGACTATTTAGTGTCATAGTGTATGGTGACCTTGGAGGTCCGCTTTTCACCTGATTTAACTGTCCTTACCATCTATCCTCAGGGTGTTTCCCAGAAGTCCAGTTAAGAATTTCGGACCAGCACTGATTATAGCTACAGTATAATGTGTTTCAAAAGTCCTAAACAGCGTATTATCCAACTATGAATCCGGTTCCTCAACACTGTAACCAAAGGGATAAAAAGTCCGATAAATTCCAGATATGACAGCCCAGATGTCAGCTGCGTCTTTGGAACATTTTTATTTTCTCCCTTGTCCCACAACCCCATCGGCATGGAACATGTACAGTGAATGTGTTGGGGTGTTAAAGGGACGTTAAACATGTGTCGTGCCTGTGGTTTTGTGATTTATCATCTGGGCTTCACAAGTACAGAAGTATAGAAAACGTAATTCATCAGAGACATGTTTTGTGGTCCACATCCATGTGCATCACTGAAACGATCTGGTTGAGTGGGTGTGTGCACGTGTGTGCTCATAAAATCTCAATTATTTCTCAGACCTGGACACATTCAGAACAAAAAGGCTCACACGTCCAAGCCTCGGTCATGGTATAGTCAATACTATACATATGTTGTATTTGATGAAGCTATTCATTCATGATGGTAAGGCAACGCAATATGTGCTTGGATACACGAGGAATGTATTGTTGCTGTGAAAGCTGATTGTGATTACTGGAGTAAAACAGAGCGTTCTGTTAAGACTCGTATCAAGGTGTGCGTCCAAGATATGCAGTGAAATAGGACACACAGTATAATATGAGAAATGAAAGGTGTGATGTCAGCTGTTTCAGCTTAGCAATGACTGAGCGCTGGCCTCGAAGTAAGGCTGCAACATTCAAAAGGCAAACACAAACTTTAACATATGAATCATTTTAAAATTCAAATATGCGTTAAGCTATAATACAGAAACAGGATACAAAATAAGCCATCTCAAAACCAACAGTTACTCATAGTTTGGTGCGTGTATTTAAGTTGATTAAAAGTCCAGATATTAAGTGAATTCTGTCATTGTCATTATGAACCTATTAGTGGGAACGAAACGCTAAAAGAAGTAAGTCACTTTGGCTGAGCTACTTCCTTTAAAGACCCTCAGGTAACGTTGCCTTGCCACAAAAGATGAAAATGAAGCACTTATGAAATATGCAGGAAGTAAACCGTCTTTTCTGTATTTAAAAAAAAAAACAAAAAACATCTGTCCTACAAAAGAGTGTGCAATCTTCCTTCAAGGCAGATCCAAGTCTTTTAAGACTTTGGGGGGTATCTTCAGAATGGAAGCCATCCCACCGAGTGAGTCTCCAGTCGTGTTTTTTTTTTTTTTTTTTTTAAAAGGCAAATTATATCTTGTCTTGGCTGAGAAACTCTTCAATGCCGTAAACATTTGAGAAAAGACAGCGTGATAAAGAGAGAAAGTTAGAGGGCGGGGGCGGGGCTCACTTTGAGTCTACTGACACGTGCGAAACAGGAAGTACTGTAGTGCAGTGGTCACTTGGTGATCTTCAATTCCTGTGGCTAATTTGCCTTTGGCCACCCAACTGACCACGTTTAAATGAGGTGGTACTGACCAGTGAGTTGATACCTGTTACTTTATACGACTCCACCAACATGGTTAGGACTGCACCTCCCTGTGTGCGCTGACCAATTGCGCCTCGCCGACCAGGCGGCGGGCGTGTCTGTCATCCCGCACCCCTGCTTCCCACACACTGCTCTCTGTTAACAAGGCCACACGACTCAGCGTGTCAATCCCTGCCGCCGCCAGAGACGTGGTGTACATGGGCAGGCCGATGGACGTGAGCCAATCCGAGACTGTGCTGATGTTACCCGAGTGCAGAGGCTTCCGGCACATCTCTGTCAAACCTCCAGAAGGGATCTGAGTGGGGATAAACGGGCATTAGTTACAGGAGCTACTCTGATGATGTCACATTACTGACAAAACTGTAGAGGTTTTCAAATTTTCAGGCAACGTTGGCAAGCTGTGTTCCCGAACGCAAGCTTTTCTCGCTACATCATGCAGTACCTTTTAGGGAACTTATAACAATTATGCGTTGACAACTGCCTTTCAAAGCATATCCACACATTCATCCAACTTGGTAGATATTTAAGCAAACATAATAATCACTGCGCCAGGGTACAAGGAAATTACTGGCCTATTTTCCTGCCTGCATTGTTATTTCTAGAAAAGCCTCGATGAGCTTTTATCTAAACATAGGAGTCCAACAATTGTGTTGTTGCCTTACAGCCATGCGGTGTTGTTTACGGAGCTCTTTGACTCGGAGCTGGTCCATGGTGGAGGCCACCTCCTTGGCAGGCTGCTCCAAGTCCTCGGAGTATCGCTGCACCAGCGGCTGGGGGATGCCACAGCGGCCATGCTGGAGGAGAGAAGGGAAGAGAGCGAGACTTTAGACACGACTGTAGTGAAAGACGAATACATTTAAACCACATAAAAAAACTAAACAAAAACATAAACGTATGTTTTCAAAGAAGTAGACAATATATCAGACATTTGAATGAATCCGAGAGCAGTGGATACACAACCAGAGAGAAGCTTCTGCGCAACAAGAAGTGGGCTGAAATAAAGGAACATTTTGGCTCAATTACAGTCATTGTGAAGACCGAGATCTGGTTATTCATGAATAAATGAAGCAGACTAATGGCGCCAATTACTTGCCTATCTTCTGGCAAGGTAATGAGCCCAATTTTAAAGGGAGTTGGAGAAATATGAAGACAAACACATACCATATACACAACGCTAAAATTAAGCTCAGGTCAGAGTGTTTTGTTCTGGCCCCTCTACAGTACATCACCAATACCCTAATCCCTGTTTTCACTTACACTGAAAGTACACACTAGGTCATGTTGTGTCTGTCTATTTCTGCTGTTAACATTTAGTTTATATCTTGTTCTGCATTAATAAAAAGGGAAAGGAGACAAATTAGGTTGAGAGAAAAGGAACGAGAGGAAGATACAGGATGGCAAATTTTATGAGCAGTGCCTGTGTGAGGGACAAAGCAGGGCAGGAAACTCTGCTGAAGCTTTTAAACATGTTTTCTCTGTCTCTTTGTGTAGACACCTGGAGCGATGGCAGGTTTCCAGCAGGGCCTGGTTTTGGTTGGCCAAACTGGACCGGAGGTCTTTTGAGGATGAAAGGGTGGGTGGATGGAGGAACTGATCTCTCCGGAGACACGGATGGAGAGTACCATTTGCACTGCCTGGATTAAATGGGGCCAGATGCCTTTAGGCAGCCAACAATTAACAAGTTTGAAGATGTATAACAATATGATTTTATTATGTTATTATTCATAGGTCTGGATATCGTTTGAAATTTCATATCTACATTCTCTACTTTCACCAGAATTATATGTTTTGATAGCTCGGTTTTAGGAATATGAACAAGTTTCTCTTACATAAATATAAATAAAAAAAAAAATCTAAAAATATTCCAAACTTCTCTGTGCATGTGATCTTAATCAGCCTCACAACTTTGCCTACATTAATCATTGTCTCAAAACGTTAAAGTATTAAGTAAAAAATGTATATCAGTGAATATCTTAGAACTAAAGAAGATTTAAACCAAGCGTTTGATGCTAATCCACTTCCTAGGAATCCAGAGCTGTGCTGTGGTCTAATGTACCCAATTCTCACCTCATCCCTTGATGCCTCTGTGAGTTTGTGTGCGTGTTGTTTTCCCGCCAGTGTCGGTGGTTCCGGCATGTTAAAGGGGGCCCAGCCTGGGGTCTGGCGAGTGGCAGAGGGTTTTATAACCCCGTCTGCCTTCAGTAAGATTTGGCCCATAAACTTAACAGTCTGAACCGCATCATAGTGAGACTCAGCCCACAGTCTTCCCCCCCAGCTCCAGGCAGCGTATTTATTATTGTGCACGCACGCACGCGCACACACAAATGTGCTTGCATACAAAAAGACATCTGCACACAAAAAGAAAAACTCAAACCTTAGACTCTATTTTTAAACTAAATGAGTTCCAAAGCAAGCTGCTGATATTGTTGGCCCTAACAGAGTAATTTGGATCCAAGCTGCAGTCAAATTATGACTGCGTTAAGTTAGGCATGTTACGATGACAAACTAAAAGAGCCTGACGCCAGACAAGTATAGCCCCGAGGTGTCTTGGAGCCACATTTTCATATTAACCATGGAAGAATGACTTCATCTATTCTTGTTATGTGTTGGCTAAGATGTGGTTTTTAATAAAAATCCTCACCTCATCTCCATACCTTAGTGTGTTTAAATTATCAGCATAAACACGTAACAAAATCATCAAATACTGAATATATCAAGTTTGGAGGTTCTTGTACTTTCAATGGGATGTTATATTGCCAGCATCTGTTGGTGTGTAAGGATGACTGTGAGGTGATTGTTCTCCTCTCATGTTTAGATTAATGATGCTTTGCTAACCTTGTCAGAGTAGGGCTCCTCCGTAAGGTCGATACCCTCAGCCTCCAGCCGTTGCTCCAAGAGGGTGAGCAGGTCAGGACTCATCTTGGCATGGGAAACCTTCCTTGCGACAGCCACCTTGCCCCCCAGATCTGAGAGCCACGGAGGCTGCACTGCAGATGGAGTGCCTGAATCCTCGCCCATGGATGAGGCGGATGAGGTGGCATAGGGGCTTGCAGGGGTGCTTGGGGTCTTGGCAGGCAGAGCAGGGGCACCGGGGCTGGGGCTGCGGATTATAGGGCTACTGGGGTGAGAACGGGTGAAGGAGTGGGTAGGGGAGGGAGTGGGAGATGGTGAGGAGGGCAGGGAGAGAGGGGGGTGACGTAGGCCGTTGGCTAGTCTTTCCTTGGACTTCTTGGCAGGAACGGGAGGAGGGACTGGAGGCTTTTTGGGGTGAGTCCGGATGACCCTCTCCCCACTTGCATTAGACTCAGGAGGACTTGGAGTAGGACTGGAGAGGGGCTCTGGAGGGTTGGGGAACTGGGTCGATCGACAAGGGGGGCGGAGAGGCAGCTGGGAGGGCACAGGTGGTCTGTCGGCCCTCCCTTTTGGGCTCACAGCTGGAGTCCCATTCCGAGCAGGGGAGCCCTCACCTCTACGGACGTTGGTGGAGCTACTGCAGCCTGACTTGGGTGCTGCCTTAGTGAGTTTAAGCTCCACACCCAGATCCTTCTTCTCATAGTTCTGCTCCCAGTGCAGATCTCCCAGAGAGTGGGAGCGTTTCCAGGGTCCAGAGGTCTGCGGGGGTCCATCCAGGTCCTCACAGCTGCGGCTGGCCGGGATGGGGCACTGTCTTTGGGCTTTGCGCAGCCCCAGCAGGTTGAAGCCCTTCAGGGAGGGTTTGATGAAGAAGCTTTTTGGGAACTTTGTGCGCTGGTTCTTGCTGTTCTGCTGCAGAGCCTCTGTTGAAAGGGTCATGGGCAGGGTGGGGTAGTCTGGAGACTGGAGGCCTGCTGATGAATGACTGCAGCGGGAAGCCTTTCTGCTCTTACCTGCAAAATGAAAACATTTATCCTCTTAGTAATGACACAATGACACTTTCACTACTGTGACCAAATTCCATGACTGCTTTTCCCCATTTTTTGTGAAACTGCTAACAGAGAACAGGTCTGATCCATATGAATAAACTTCACATAAAATCCTGCATTTTGCTGCCATTTGTCTGTGCTGTTCCTTAATTTATGTTTATTTTTAAAGTTGCAGAGTTTGGCAAAGGTGGAGGAAATGGCTATTCAGAAGGAGAGGAAACTATATATGGCAGAGTAACAAAAGTATTTACTTTAATTGTAAAATATTCAATTATTTTTAAAAGGTCATTTGAAAAATAAATCTACTCATATAAACATTACATTCTTATTGTTTAAGGCTTATCTGTAAACCAGTCAAAAGCAGAAAAATGTTTATGAAGAAGGGGTGGAGTGCTACTGGGATAAGATAAGCTCTTTGACTCATGACCACACTGGCTGATGTGTTGTCGTCATAGCAGCAATCCCAATATAAAGATATCTGTACAAGGTAGAAACATTGTAGCCACTTACCATCTATCCTCTGGCTTACAGAGCAAAATGGATGGATGAAATGGATGGATGCCACGTAGCGTGGCTTGCCAAAGAGTTTAAATGGTGGGATGACAGAAAGAAGTCCAATAGATGGAATGATGTGAAATATCTCAACGGTTCCCAGAAATGTCAAAAAGAGTTAAGCATATTGGTGTTTTTATGGCCAATTAGTACAAGGTGGTTCTAATAAATTAGATTACATGACAGTTCCAAGAGATACTAGATTTACTTTAATTGCTATGTTAACCTTCAGACATGAAATCAGAGCAGAATGAGTTCTGCTGACGGTCCGATGAAAACACCCTTCAAAATTAAAAATGCAACACAAGTGGAGAATGTGGCTATCCATTAATAAAGTGACCTTTTTGTCAGTGACTTCTGTTTGGTAGGTGCATTATTAGATTGTATAGCGCCATCATAAGTGGCAAGCTTTACGTTAAAATTCTGTCTACTATGATGTGTTTTATACACTAAAATATAGTACCCAAAAGATGAGTGGAAGTTGAGAGATTGCAGAAGTCACGAGGAAGAATTACTACATCTAGTTACAATCTAGAATACTGATCAGATATACAGCGCTGAAAAAAAATTAATAGACCACTCCAAATATTCCAAAGTTCATTTTACTCAAACACATACCTATAAATAGTAAAATCAGATAACTGATATTTTTGAAATGGTCTTTTAATTGTTTCCAGAGCTGTATATGTTAAAGAAAGGCCTACTAATTAAAAGAGCATACATTCAGGGCTCTACAGTGACTTTCTTTATCCAAAAAGGAGAAAGTTTTAAAGACATTGTCTTACGTAATTCCTTTTAAAGACCTTCTATTATTTAAAGTTAAATCAGATTTGCCAATTCTCTAGACTAATAAATATTTAAAAATACCCATGAATATACAGTAACATATTCACAATTTTATGAATCTGTACAGGTAGGAGAACTGTGGAACCCTGACATTGCAAGAAGAAACGCAGAATGTTTACTAAATGTTATGCAGCTAGTTGAAGAATGTTTAGTGGCATGGCAGGAAAAACAGACAGAAAAAAAAGGTGAAACATAATCAGGCAAGCAGCACCAGAGTCCCCTTTTCTTTGTTTCTTTTAAAGAAGTGGCTTTTATTCCACAACTCAAATCTCTACTGTGGCAGATTGCACGCTTTACTGTTGAACCTTAATAACACATACACACATAAAAGGGGAACCCAGTACTTACAACTGGAAGCCAACAGATTCTGTTCCAGTGTATAGAGAGAAGACAAGGTTTGACAAAGCAGAGATTTATGAGTTATGGAGCAGTTAAATATAAAAAGAATGGGTGGAAGAAAGAAAGCATACAAGTCTTATGCAGGACAGAGCGGTTTCAAAAATGAACAATAAAAGATATCTAACAAATACCTCTGCAAACTCTTAGAATCTATGCACTACAATTTAAAAAAAGACTTTCATCCACATCTTTTTTCCAGGCACATACTGATACGATTGTTTGTGCAATATAGTCACTATACATACATACGGAAGTGACAAATTTAAATGGTATGAAGACATGAGTTTCAAACGGCAGCTGTGAACTGCTACCCGACTAGTACATTTTTTAAAACAACCTCATCAGGCTAGAGAATTACCACTGCAAAAAATCCCAGCCATTTATTGACATGCTACTCTGCAAGCTCTTTTGTTTTATTAAAAACACTCAACAGAAATACTCTCTGAGCCCGTAATCATCCTCCCGGTATCCTTCCATCAGCCTCGCATACACCGGAGGAAGAGCTGGGAATCTGAGTCCATGACTGGGCAGTGAGTTTGTTCTCATCAGAACAGTTCTGTGCATTGGGGAGGATCTCTCCCTCTGTGCTCCCAGCATTGTGGGGTGGACTAGGCTTGGTCTTGGACCTGGCTCCCTCTCAGTTACAACTGGACTTTGGCAGTCACGATACAGAACGCCTATAATATGGAAAGAGTGGTGAAGGAAGTGACAGGATAGCAAAAGTTAAGACTGTATGAGGCTCTGAGGGGTTCTTTCTCTAGAGCACCCATTCTAGAGGGGTGAAGGTGGGCGCGGGTGAGGCTTCGGGGCAGATATGGCAGCAAAAGGAGCTGATTGGCAGGCGCTGGTCCAGAGGAGTGAGATGGGCGAGGTGTTGCAGAAGCATGGCAAGAGATGGAGCAGAGGCGGAAGCCCACAGAGGAAAAAGGCAAAGGAGTCACTCTGGCACCAGTAGGGCTAAGGCTAGACCAAGACTAGGTCTTAGCAAGGTCTAGACTAAGCAAAGCTATCATTACCATTCTCCAGGTTCTCATTGCTCTCGTAGCACCCGGAGTCACGTGGGGAGTCTCCCACCAGGCCACGACCCTCAGATAGCAGCTTCTCCTGGGAGCCCGACAGGCCGCTGCGCTCTGGATCACTGCTGCCTGAAAGTGAGACACACAGAAAATAGCAGCACTTTATACTCTTTTCAGACAGCGACAGTGAAGAGCTGCAGTCAACATCTCAATGAATGAAACAGTATTTCTTCCCATGAATAGAGCACTCTTTTCCCAGATATTTGTCACCGTGAATAAGGTTGGACTTGATTTGGAAGTTGAGTTTATTTATTGTGTTTTCTTTGCCACACAGCTGAACTGTGTGCTGCATTTCAGCAAGACATTTTGAAAAAAAAGCTGCAGCTGATCCAGTTATATCACCATACAGTTATGACATTTCAGAGTTGCACTTCAGTAACTAGGAATGACAACTGCACAGGTGACTTGTTTAAGTACATATAATAGTCTACAGTACACGAACACACAGGTGCACACATCTAACTATACTTACTATCGTACTCCTGTAGCAGCTCTACAGCGGTGAGCAGTACGGCTCTGTGCTGAGGATCTCTGATGTTCAGCTCGTCCAGGTCTTCCTCTTCCAGCAACTTGAACGTGTCCAGGTCCTCGTAGCCATTGAATAGAAAAGTGGGCATGTGCTCCTGCGGGACAGAAAGGTCACGCCTGAGTTTAAAGTTTCGTTTGAAGAGCTAAGAATGAGAGCGCCTAAAGACTGAAGAAAAAATACACGAGACTCAAGAAAAATACACTTTGGATCTGGGAAAAAAAAAAAAAAAAAAAAAAAAAAAAAGAGTAGGGAACACACTTGTCATCTGCTCACAATTTCCCATCCACATTGTGTATTTTTAAACCACTGGTGAGCCGAATCTGAACTGCTATTTTTTATTTTTTAGGTAGCATGTAATCACTTTAAGCCGTGGCTAATTCAATTACAGCTGCCTCAGCTGTCAACACACTTTAATATGGCACAAACTTTGTCCTATGGGCAGGCATATAAAAATGAGTTGCTGCAACGTTAGCGAGTTAGCTGTACCAGTCAAACAGCGTTTGAAGATATTTTGGATGCGATGACAATAGCAAACGAGAACAGAAAAGGGAAACCCACAAACAAAAATAACTGAAGGGGGGCATGATTACATCAAAGTGCTTTCCGACCACATACGACAAAGTTTTACACACTAGCACAAACTAAAAGCGCATCTCCTAAACCACGGTGCGATCAGAGGGTTCGGACGGAAGAAAAACTTGACTGCACAGTCAGCTGACACCATCATTCAACACCCTCACAACTGCGTCCACTGTGAATGTTGCTGAGCTCTGCGTTTGTGTGACCCACGCACTTTGTTGGATGAATACATAGACAGTGTGTCACCAGCGAGACCATCAATTACAATGTTGGGAGTCCACGGCGGGGAACAGCGTGTCCCTGTTCTTTTTCTGCTGGATGATGCAGGACGTAACAAAAGGACCACCAACTAACACAAACGCAGGCACCCGGGTCCTCTCATTCGCAGTATCTTTTGCCTTTTTCTCGCCAGTCAAACGCTCAAACACGTTCCACATCCAGATGATTATTTGGCAGAGAACTCGTCGGCCTAAAAGTCACACGGCGTGTGGAGGTTTGCACTTTATGGTTACAGAAGACAGGCGCTGTTGATGTTTGTTCCACATTTTGGCTTGCCGGTTTAACCAAATACAACTTAGCCTTTCTAAACAACATTCTTGAGACAGCTTAACCATGACTCATATAGTAGCCAAAGGAGCCCAGTCCGTTTCTGTGAACATGGACGCTGCACAAGACAGACACCTGAGAACAGGAAATATCCACATTGCAGAAAATAAGCGAGGCAGTAAAACTTCCACGTAACAAGTAAAGACAAGTATATCGACGCCAGTTGAATAATAATGCAAATGGCGCTTGAAAAGATAATTTATGTTGGATAAGAAAACCGTGGGACTGGAATTTATTTTCACTTTTTCATCATCAGCAGGCCACATCACGGGACAACGGATACTTTGGCTGCAAACTGGAAACTCTGAAATGTTCTGTATTTAGTTCCATATGTATTAAATACATTTAGTCTAACTCACCCACTGCAGGAATCTGGTGACTACCACTCTGATGCACTTGTAACACCCAGACTCACATCTTAGGAAGCCTGTGCTGTGACATTAACAATGCACTCTGGATCTTTAATCTGTGATTTGTCCATAAGGCTGGTCAGAGATAAAAAAAAAAAAAAAAACGAACAACCCGCAAAGTCTTCTTCTCTATTTGGAGAGGTGAGGCCTCCTGGCTGCCTGAGTGGGAGGCGATAATATCAAGCTCACAGCTATGTAGAGGCTTTGATGAAAGTTATTTGTTGGGGCGTGGTTGTGAGAATGTGGGTGTTAATGTTTATGCATCGGGGTCAGATAAAACATCCCAAGTTGTGCAGCCTGTAGTTGCTTACACTGTATTTATCTCTGCTCGCCTGCAAATGTGAGAAATTTGGCTAAAACAATATTTTCATTTATGTCTTAAGTTTTGCTTTCTCCTATTTAGGTGCTGGATGGGTGGGATTTCTCAGGTTGGACGAGCCACTGGTTTCTGCAAGGTTTAAACAACGGGCAAAATCAGTGTAGGTAAATCTTCTAAATATTTATGCCACTGAAAACACACACTATGTGAGTCGACCGATGCTGTAAATGCAGCCTATTTAATTTAGGCAATACTTTACCAAATCTGGACTGCCTGGTAATCTACCTTGAGGTTGATGCGCTCCAGCAGCTCCTCCACTGATGTGGGTTTGGGAGGTCGGCCCTTCCTCCTTCTCCTCACGGGCCTTTTGGGCTTCTCCTCTTCCTCGCTCAGCACGTCCACATAGATGAACTTGAAGGTGCCCACTTTGTTGTTCAGCAGGCCCATCCATGTTCCCATGGGTGGCTTGCTGATTATGTCGATCACGTCACCGCGCTGGAGAGTCAGAAAGAATGGCCCAACTTTTGCGTTTACATTTTGAACCGGTTGGTTTTTGGGAAAGCTGAACTGTTAAAGTTAACTAATGTATTTGATTTGGCTGCTCTTTGGCTAATAGAGGACTTTAATTGTACTTGGTAGTTCTCAAACATGAAAATGTTTAAATTGAGCCAAGCGCCAATCTGTCATCATATCCATGAATTGTAATCATATCTGTAAAGATGGAGCCTAAATAAATGTCCCATTGAGTGTTTTACCTTTAGTTTGAGGGAGTCGGTGTCGTAGGGGCTGGGGGTAAAGTCTGTATGGACTCGGGCACGGCCACAGAACGGTCCCCTATAAGGCGGCTCTTCGTCGTCACCATCCTCTGACTTCACACTTTCTCGGTTACTGGCTGACGAGTCAGTGGTGCTCACAGTCTGACCACCTGGACACAAACACACACACGCAGAGATTTACAGTATATAAGCTATAAAATGACTGCCTGTAAAGATGTCACTGGCCAAAATGGCATTTATAAGCACTGATTAACTGGAGGATTCCTTTTTAACTGTACATCCATGCAGTAAATCCTCACCCAAGTTGTTTCAAAGCATCTTCATGGTCACTGTATAATAGCTTGCATTCATCAAGTAGCTTTATAAGGCTTGATTTGAAGACAAGGGATGGTATTCAAACACTACATTGATTTTACTTTGTTTACCTCTTATTTCTTCTACATTTTTCTGTTTGCAGTGAATGGAACATATTATAACAGGGTGTTAAGAACTTGTATTACAGATCCTGGGAGATGCTAAGTACTTGCTGCATATTTCTTTCTGTACCTGAAGGAACGATGCTGAGATCATGTCAAACTGTGGGAGTCGGAGAGGCAAAACTTCCTACCTAATCATTACCGTATGTTTGCCTGTATGCCCGAGTGTTTGTGTCCATGTTTTATGGCTTTGAATTACTGTATGACGGCCAAGTTTTCAATTTGCCCCAGGCTTGAAACGATAAGAGGGTATTTTATCTACAAGGACGTGACGGAAACAACACGCTGAAGTAATCAGAAGTTGTAATTAGATAGGATGACCTGAGAGGTCAAAACACAACACGATGCAGCTGGCGGGTCTGGGTGCGATGAAGAGAGAGAATTGTTCTTCGTGGCCATCACGCCACAAAAATCATAATTGGTATACATGTAATGGCATAAGCAGCATAAAAGTTAAGCCATCTGTATGCATTTAAAATATACAGCAATATAACAGCAAATGGTACGAGCACCATCTAGTGTTAGTGTCCACTAACAGCACAGTGTAAAATAACATCAAAGTTGATTTAACAGATGCTTAATTATGTTTTGTGGAAACAATTAATGAAATTTTGATAACTTTTTCTTTTATTCAAGATGTCCAACTTAACCTAAAATCAACTTTAAAACATCCATCTTAAAAAGCAGGAATGCCTTTTCTAAAAGAACGGTTCTTGTCTTACTCATGGAACTCTGTCCGCTGAGTGAACTGCGCAGACTTTCCACCGAGCCTCCGGCCTTAAGCTTCGGCTTCTCCAGAGAGTCCGTGTCAGGCTGGGGGGACTGAGGAGAGCCAGGGGCTCCATCCGGACTGGACTAAAAGACATGAAGAGAGGGGGAGATGCAGATGGGCATTGTATGGACATGAAGGGAAGGTACAAAGGCAATGTTGTGCAGTGAAGAGATGAAAGGATGTGAGATGGAAAAGTGTGGTTAAGAGTTTGACATGTGGGGGAAACCATAGAAACAACGAGGTGGAAAAAAGAATGGGGAGACGGGGGAGTGATTGGTTGTCAGTATTTGTTTGTTATCATTATTACAAACAGGTGCACAGCACAAATGTGATGAAGCTATTAATCCAAATTTTTACCATTACTGTGAAAAACGTACAAATTCTGGAAGACCGATTTCTGATATTGTTTAGTAAAAATCTTCAGCTTTTTTCCATTTAAAAAGACCTCGTAACACAGTCACTTGAACCTCCTTGAACAGTACATCTGAAGCTGTACTGGTAGGGGCTATACAAATGTCCCAACCATCAAAGACATCATAAATATTAAGCTTTAAACCTTTAAAGTGATTTATTACTCGACAAGGGCCAATTGATTACTTTGCATAAATTACTAATAATTAGATAAAAAACTATTTTGTTCAAAATTTTGATTTTGTTCAAAGGAGATCTGAAAACATTTGAAGTAAAAAAAAGTCTAATAATGAAGCAACAACACACATTGACGTCTACTTAACAGAACTGGGATTATTTTGTTTCAGCAATCCTCTAGGTGGCATTGTGGCCAATAAAATGGCCATGGTTGAGACACCAAGACACTCATTTTTCCTTGCTTTGTCCCAACCAATGGCTCTGTGACTCGTGCCAAGATATGTGGGTCACAGTGTTGAGACCACCATGACGGACAGATGTTCAAACTGTGCATTAATGACAACATCAAACTGCAGGGCTGGACAGGCCACTGGTAAAGCCACTGGACACCCCCCAAAAATAAGCGCAGATGAGACAGTAATTACACACTCACACTTCAAGACTCCATTTCCTAAGAGCTAGCTTTGGGGAGACTTGCATCACTCCATGAGCTCAGCATGAAGCACACACTCCACCCTACACGCTGGGCCCAGGGAGAAATCCAAATGTGTGTGTGTGTGTGTTTTAGTGCTCTATGTTTATTCTGTAACTAACACAAATACTCCCACCCACTCACAGCCTGTGGACAGAAGATGTGGCTTGCACTGCAAAACATCCTCTAAATGTTTGCAGAACACTGGGAGTTTTTATTTCTTTACAGCAGTGCCTCGGCTCACTGTTTTAAAAGGATCAAAAGCATAATGTGTGGATTCGTGGGGCCGCGTTTAAATAAAGTTAAAGTTCGGCTACGTTTATACATGCCTCGTTTGGCCTAAAAGCAAGGGAAACCCACAGTGTTCAATCCTACCTGAACTTTCTACAAATAAAGCGTTCAGAAATTGCATCCATGTGTGAGCTTGCGTGTGTCCAAGCGTGTTTACGTCTAACCTGCTCAGACAAAGAGCTGCTGTACTTCTTCGACATGCGCTTCCTCATCGTCTCCTTGACCGACTTGACCTTCTTGCCCAGTGAGATCCGAGATGTTGTGGGGGACTTGACCACTTCCCTGTATATAGCCTCCTGTTCCTTATTATGCGATTGGAAGAAGGAAAGGGAGAGCGGAAAAGCAGAGATGAGGAAAGATGGGGATGAAACGGGGGGACAAAGGGCAGGGCGGATTCACAAAAACAAAAAAGAGAAAACAGGAGAGAAAAAGTGATCTATTGTGACAAGAGAGTTCAGCTAGCGCAGCTCAAAGCCTCTTCTAATTTTACAAGCTGCCAGCAGAGTCTTACGTTGGCCTCTGAGCCGGTGTTGACCACATGGAGTGAGCGGTTGGACAGGTCAAAGCCTCCGAAGCTGCACGTTCTCTGTGGGGGGAGGCAAAACACCATCAAATGAGTCACATTCAGAAGGTCATGCTACATAAACCTGCCATCCACACCCAACTCTCAATGACTCATGCTTGGCACAACACAGGCAGTAGTTTGATTAATGTACATGGGTATATGGCTTTTATATATATATATATATATATATATATATATATATATTGATGTCATATGGGACTGTGGAGAGCCAACAGACATGATGTTGAACACAAACTGTTATGTGAGCTCCGCTCTAAAATTGTGGGTTACTGCACAGTCCTAAGCAAATGAGTTGTTATATTGAATCGTGGGGAGCACGCATCGAGTTGCTCACATGCTTAAAAGCTTGAATCCCTGAAGAACATATTGGATAAAATTAAACCTTTCTTGATGTGGCCAGGCTGAAATATACAATTGTGTAGAACAAGTGAATGTTTCTTCATTGCATATTAGTCTAAAGCCAAATGTCTTGTGGTTAATTATGAGAAACGCAAAACTGGACTTAGTATGCAAACATACAGGTTGGTTGCTTATAGTCGACAATGTTATTCTCATCAGAAACATTTTGTAGAGGGAGTAAAATGTTTCCGCTGAAAGGACAGAGTGATATGGAGATTTTTTTTCTTTAATGTTGGGAGGTCAACAGCGAAATAAGGGGTAGACACAAAGGGAAACTGACATGAGAGGGAAAAAAAGATCCAGGATCTTATCGCTTATCTGGCTTTGACTTTTTGAGTCCTCCCTAAGCTCGGCAGCAGGTCACACACAAACACGAAGACACAGACGTACATATGCATGTGCCAAAAAGCAGGGCACTGTTTGGCATTTTCTCCCTTCCTTCAAAAGCCATTACTCCTAAACTAACCGAGTTAACGCCCACAAACCCGGGATGAAGGAGGAGGGATTGCACGTTAAGAAAAAAAGTGTTTCATATTAGATGTCCACAGCTGCAGTCCACATCACAAGCTCCCAGGAAAAGCAGTTTGGAGAACAAACAAGTTTGAAGAGACGTCCAAAAAGAACTCTGAATGTCATGGCGATGTTCGATGGAATGGACATGCACCCAGGGAAGAAAAAAAAAAAAAAAAAAAAAAAGCTCTCTAAAAAGATAATTATAGGAAAGAAAAACAACTAAAAAAAAAAAATCACACCTGCAACCATAGAGGCACGAGCCAAAAAAAAACAAAAAACGAAAGAACACGAAAGGCAACAACAGAAAATGTGGAGTCAACGGGTTTTTGGATGACAACGACCTCCAGTGATTCCACTAGAACACGACAGGATTCAGGTACCCTCAAAGCTGCAGGATAGCTCCACTATGTCACCACCTAGAGTACGTGCCACTACCTCTGTTGATACAAAGGTTATTTGGATGCATGCGAGTTACTTGCGATGCACCCAGATGCTTTTCATGCTGGTTGACATTCCAAAGTTACAAACTTGCATTTTACATTCACTGTGGTATGAATTAGTTTGTAGTTTGCCTGTTTTGCTGTTGCTATACTCAGCCTTACAAGATCAATTTGAAAGTTGATAAGCTAAGCTCGAGAAAGATCATTCAGTCACTTAAGTTGACTTAATAAGGCCATTCACTGAATGTCTCTGAGCGAGCTGTGCCGTTCAGGCGATGAGCAGCTTCAAGCTCGTACAACATCGCTGTTGCCCACAGGGGTGCGTGCGCGTGTCCTTCAGGGATCTGACATTTATAAAAGGCACTTATAAAAGCTATGCTGTAACCTCCCAAGTGGGCCACTGCACATTCCATAATCATTTCATAGTCAGCTGAAGTAAAAGGTTAAAGCCAAAAGGCGTTCGCTTAAAAGGTCACAGAAGATGACATTTCTCGAAGGGCAGTTAGGTTTGTGATAGGTATACCAGCCCCTAGCATTCTTCTATACACGAGGATAGCTGCAATCCTTTGATGTGGATTTGTTACACAGACAATATTTAATGGGTAATTGTAAGTAATTTGACCTAGCACGTGTCTTGTTTGTGTATGTATCGCTGTACTTCACCTATAACCTTTGAGCTATTCTGCAACTTTGAAGCACCGCGTCCTGCTCACACGCGGCGGTCGATTTTAACCTCATGGTCTGAACTCACAGACTTCTGTTGGATGCGCAAGAGCACACGCTTGGTGCAGCGGTCCACACTGGCCGCCCACTTCCTGTCTGCCTCGCGGTCCTCCTCCAACAGACAGCGGCGCTCAGCGCGGCTGAGGGTAACTGGGCGGACCAGCTGGGCCCAGTTGAGGTGACCGTACAGGCTCCGTTCTACCACATAGGTGATGTTCAGCTCGCTGACTGCTGTTCGGCCACGCAGCCTGCGAGAGGGGAACACCCAGCCCCCTCCCCCACTTCCAAAACCTTTTGATTTGGCTACATCACATCGGGCAGGGGAGGAGGGGGTGACAGAAAGAGGGGAGACAGGGGTCTTGGTGCTGCGCGAGCGTTGATACAGTAGGTGCTTAGTGGAATAAGCGTAGTTGGGGTCAGGTTTCCGGTGAGTCCAGCTGCCATGGTGCCGGTTGGCAGGTTGGTGTTTGGGGCTGCCTTGTGGACCATCTTCCAGGGATATCAGGAGGCGGGACTGGGCAGGGGGTTTGGGGCGAGGTTTGGTGAGGCCATAATAGGCATAGAGAGCCTCGTTGTTACTTACCCCATGTGAGATGGAGCTCAGGGCCTTCCGCATCTCGCTGTCGGTCGTGGAGCGAGATAGCTTTCCTTCGTCGTCCAATCCACAGCCATCCAGCTCTGAGAAGGATGAGCCACTACCTCCCACACCGGAGATGGAGCCCCTGGAGCCAACTGGGGTTCTCTTGGGGGGCCGGATGAGGCCGTGGGTACTGGAAGACTTACTGAAGGTTTTGACCAGCTTGTGTCCGGACCAGGTGTCCAGGCTGCTGGAGGAAGGGGAGTTGGTCAGACTGTCTGTGTCTCCATCCAGAGAGAGCTGATCCTGGGTGAGGGAGGGCAGGGAGATCTCTTGGGGCAAAGGGGGCTTCTTTAGGACCCCTGTATACAGAGCTGTGCTATCCTCACAGGTGGGAGGTGCCTCCAGATTCAGAAAATCTAAAGAAGATGACAGAAACATTAGTTACTCAGGAGGATCAGATTCTGTGTAGTCCCATGACCCATCTGTGGTTTTCCAAACCACAGCTAGCCTGCAAACATTTCAAAACACATTCTTAAAGTCTGAGTATTAGGCAAAACCCATGACAGACAAGACTGTACTGTAAAATCTAGGATAAAAAATAAAATATCCTACTTTTTCCACAGATGTCATTCATTTCCAATAACTTTAACTTAATTTTAGTAAGGACTCAAGGCTCAAATTAGTGCTCAAGGCTCAAACAGTTTTCACAAGTAATGCAGGCAAATTTGACATTTCTATACAGTGAAAGTATGATGACTCAAGCAGAGACCTTAATGCAGCCTGGACAATACAACACATGAACATTAGTTGGCTATTATAAACAAATGTTGACAGATTTAAATTATATTGATCTGTAAGATAATAAAAAAGGAACCCAGGTGTTGCAAACCTTCAGAGCCATGTTTCTTGCCCTCCTCCACCTTGATGAGTTTCTTCCTGACCCGGCGTGTCGAGTTAACCAGCTTGTGAAGCCGTTTGAACTTCACAGAGTCCTCTGATTGTTCATCGTCTGACTGTTCACGAGACTGGTGGGAGTGAGAGAAAGAGGGAGGGATGATAGAATAAAAAGGGACAGACAGTCAAACCACTTTCCAATTAAATAAACCTTTAAAGACACAAAAGGAAAAAACAGGAGGAACTGCTTCAGTGTACCATTTCAACAATGCAAATGTCAGTGCAAAAAAAAAAAAAAAGTAGTGAGACAATCAAACACAAACTTTGACAAATACATTTTGAGATTTTGAAGATGCTGTTACAAGGCGAAGGATGGTAGCATTTAGCGTTTAGGGTGGAGTCAAAGTTAGTGAGGTGAGAAGTGGAGGATTGGAGGGATGGTGGCTCATATTCACATAATGAACTAGAAGAAAGTCATTTCAAAAATGGGTACCACTGAATGACACAATGAATCAGTATTACAATACATGGCCTATTTGGCATTATGTTGCCTTCAGAGGCTGTTTATTCCAGAGGAAATGGAGTGACACTGGTCATATGTTACGGTTGTTAGAACCCTAGCATTTTCTCTCCACTGATGGCAACTGCATTTTAACACTCTGCTCAGTGTAGCGGAGTGGAAAAAAGACCGAATAATGAAGTCAGTAACAGTTTCATCACACACACACACACACACCCAGACCCTACTCCAAATCGGAGCACACACAAACACTTCCCAAGCTGTGTGTGTATGCGTGCGCGTGTGTGCGTGCGCACGTAGTCTCGCTATGGCCTCCACGTGATGATGGTGATGGTGCTGATGATGATGCTGATGAGACGGGCTTTGGCGTAAAAAGAGTGTCTGGCAGGAACTACCATCATTACCATGGAGCTCAACCAACTTAACTTGTTTCTACTTCCAACTGGTTTCCACAGCAACACCAACCCTCTGGTCGCACACTGCCAGTTCCACGGTCGAGGTTGACTGCATCGCTTGCTAAGGGACGCACATGCATGCACACACGCTCACATACACTAAGCTAGACGGAGGTGGCCTGCAGGGCTCAGCTCTCTGTTGGATACAATGCAGTCTTCTCCTCCAGTTAAAGCTAACAAGAAAGAAACCGCTTTCCCCTTGTTGTTGAGTTCAGACCACAGGCCTGGCTCAGAGGCTGCTGACACACATTAGGGATGATGTTAACATCTGTGGCTTCGTTGGCTCAAACTGATCCGACATTGCCTGCAAATACTTGATGGCACCAAACCACTTTAGCAACATCATGATCTTTTGAATCCTGCAGGCGTGCAGGTGTTACAAAACCTTACGAAATCACTGGCAAGTTGGAAAATGAAACGCATTAATGGATGTGGCATCACGCAAGTCCATTTTATCAAACCTCACCACTTCAAGAGGAGATGTGATAAACCTTTAGGCCTTCAGCCCAGTAGAGCAGTCCATTCATTTGGCCTCTGACAAAATGCAGAAATAAGCTCTGAAAACCCACAACTCCACTGTCCCTCAGCCCAATTCTTGCTGACAACCCCTCAACTGAACCACAAAACTCTGGCTACAATGGTGACTTCTTCAACTTTCCATTGGCCCTGGGCAATGCGTGAGTGAATTAGCTTCAGAGAATGTAATGTAATAACTTACTTTGTCAGAGAGGACCGATAAAATATGCGCAGAAATACTGTTAGATCAGTGAAACCAACAAAGGTTGGATTGGAGTCCACTCCTGTATCTTGGTTCTTCTTAATAAATATGATTGTGTATAGTGTAAAGAAACTATAACTATGTGCAGCAGAGCTTCCTTAGTAATTCCATAGTTAGCACACATGATTTGTTCTTCTCCTAGTGTGAAAGCTGGAGAAAAGTAAGAAGAGATGGTCAAGAGGTGACAATGATATATAAGTCCTCACCCAGTCCTGAGGAGCACCATCCATGCAAATGACTGGATAAACAGAGGAAAAGATACGCACACAGAAAGAAAGACAAACATAGGCCATGAATCAAGCAGAGCTGAAAGGCCGCCATCGAAAACAAGGTCCAAGCAACACTTCCGCTGCCATAATTGCCATTTCACTTCACAAATTACTTTGAGGTTCATTCCCATAATTTCGGAGATGCGGTTAAACATAGAAAACTACAAACCAACATCCTCATGGTGCACAAAAAAAAAAAAAACTGTGCGTCATCCTGTAGCAGAAAAACAGGACAGGGCAATCATAGAGGAAACCATCTAATTCAAACAGGTGGGATCACCAATGAGCCTTGAAACTTACCACCACATTTTAAACAGCAGGATACCGCTTTCTGTGTTAACGTCCAACAGGTTAGAAGAAGTGGGTACCGGAAATCCATAGTGCGCAGACCACATTCTTAAGCGTGCACAATCCAAAATAATATATGTGCCCCTGTGCACATGCTGGCAGATACAGACGCAGCCTGTTAGTGAATTCAGCTCAGAGGAATGAGGGACTGCTTGGAAGTGCCGTGTCGCACATCTAGCAGAGAAAAGGGGTGTTGTGCATGGAGAACAATCCCAGCATTTGAGCGCCTCTGACCCTGCCTTGGCCCCCACATCCCTAATGGCCAGCCCTGGAATGTGGCCTCCGATCGCCGGGGGAAGACGGACCCGGGAATAAAAAAAACTGAATCAGAGAAAGGCACAGAGGAGCCAAACATTGTATATTGCAAGCATGTCAGCTACAAGCATGCACTGTATGTTCACATGTCTGTATATAGAATACAGGCGCGCACAGACACGCAACACTGTTAACTGTTTGAATTTGGAAATAACCTAATTCCATTCATTAGAGGGGAGAGGGGGCAGTGCATGACACCAATACAGGCCCCAGCAGAGTAGCAGTATTTCCTGAAGTAGCCAATTTTGGAACTCGGGGCATGGGGAGATACAGAACCCTCCCCTTCTCAGGGCCTTGGGGTAAACGCAAAGTCTTCATCTTCTTTAGTTTCCTCTCCCTCGTGTCCTCTCTGCCTCCAGCTCTTGCATTTGTCCACAGCCTCCAGAGCCGAGTTGTGTGTTCCTCTAAACAATACTCCTTCAGTAACTCTTCCATCGTCTCCCGTCTTTAACCCCCAACCACCCCAATCGATCAATCTTTTACCACAGGAAGCGAGCAGCTGGCAGCAGAGGGGTAACGTGAGGGTCGACAGACTGATAAGATGATCGGCAAACTCCTGCACAATTCACACGCACACATCAAACAGCCGGACAACAGACAGAAAATCATCAATCATTACACACAAGAAAGACTTAACAGGGACCCTTGACAATGTGAGAAAGCCATTTTGCATGAGTCCTTATTCATGGTTTTCACTGATTCAGTTGTAGTAAGAAACAACAGACATGTACTGTAGATTGAGTTTATGACTGCAAACCATAAATGACTGATGCTGAAGAGTCACAGGGGCAGCTATTAAGTAAAAGTCAAGCACATCTGTCATTGAAACAGATTCATCCACTTAAAAGAAATTGTGATTATGTGAAATGCAACCCCAGTCAGGATCTAAATCTTAATCTGTCTGCAGGCTGTATTTTTCTGCTTGGATAAATTAATTTTCTATAAAAAAAAGAAAGAAAAAAAAAGTAGGTCAGTGTGTGAGGTCACTGTATGACTGCAAGCTATTCCCAAATGATGCCACAGAGTGCAAAACTCATGAAAAGCTGCCATGACCACTCTGAGTCTTGAACCTGCATCAGAGCCGGCGTACATTTAAAAAGAAAAAAGAGAAAAAAACACATCAACATAATGCAAAGAACTGATTGTCTACCAATAGCAAACTACATCCAACAGGACCTGATTGTCTGAGCTCCACAACACAGAGAATCCTCAAAAGGTCTCGAGGCCGTCACTCCGTGGATCACAGCTGACAAAATCACGGAGAACAAAAGCTTATGCCGCAAGGGGGTTCGGGTAGACTTTGTGTGACTCTCCACTACGCAAGTTACAATTACAACTGATTGATGGAAGCAGACCTGACCTAAATTTCCATAAAACAATTTGGACTTTGACAATTTGAAATATGAGATGCCCATGACAGGATTAACCTGATGAATAAAATATGGAAGGGGACTCGCAACACATTGCATATATATCATTGTGACTGCTAATTCATGAGCGCAGCCTCTGAAAACTGAGGTAAGCAACGATTCAAAGATTCACAGAGACAACACCCGCAGTATTCAGATGCACATAACATGGTGGAGAGAATGTATGTGCAAAGGCAGATATATTATGAATGAAGGCTATGAGTGAAGGGCATAGAGGGAAGGGGAGATAAATGGTTTATGCCATGGCAAATAAAGCTGTCAAAACCTATAACATTTAAAAGGGGAGTCTATAGGCAGATTGTATTCTAAAGTCTTGACACCAAGCTAAGAAAACTAATAGAGTTGACAGTAATTTGCAATGAATAAACACACACATCCATGCACACGTATGTTGACACAACAACGGTCATCCACTCTCGCTGGCTGGAAAATCAAACTTAAAAAAGGTGAGAGTGGTCGAGGTGAGAGTGTTTTGAGAGGTAGAGTAAAGCGGGAGAGGTCAGGGGTGTCAGGGATTATGGGGTGGGGTTTTACTTACGTTGCAGTTTGAGGACTGGTTTAGATTGGTTGCAGATCCGTCAGTCCACTCTGCAGTGTCAGTACTGCTGGACTGTCTGCTGCGCTCATACTCCTTCAGCTACGTGGAGAAGAAGAGTTTAGAGAGGCAGAGGAATAGGACGGGGCCAGCCACTCTCACCGAGCACGATACATCTCTCCATATACCAACAGACGATCGACAGGCGTCGATGATGTGCATTCACAGGGCATGTATCCAGACAGACAGACAGGCACTCAGAGAGAACAGGCGGACTCAACCAGTGGTGTAGTGGTAAATACAAAGGTGTGCACCGTAACCTGAGCTTGGTGAAATTTGTGAATACAACCACTAAATTAAAGTCGGTTATGTTTAACGCAAAGCATTCATTTGAAAATGTCTATACTCCTTTCAGTTGCCTTCTTTTATGCGTGTTATGTCTGTTTATCATGAAGATGTATGTCTGCCTTTCTGAGCAGACAGAAATCTTACACCATCAATAAGAAAGGGTCACGCAGAACACACTAAATAAAAGACACACAAGCACAACAAGAAGCCAAACTAACTATCCACAAGGGCTGATCATTGACTGGTTTAACGGAGTGTAACTCACTAGAGCGAGAAGCTGGGATCAAGCTATTGGCCAAAAGAAAATCTAATTTCTGGAGAACAAAAACAAAAGGGTAAGAAGATAATTAACATCTGCCTTGTAGAGAGTGATCCAGTGCTCAAATGCTTCTGGACAGTCATGCTACCCACGAGCAAGGCATTACAGAGGGTGACTGATGAGAAATAAGAAGAAGAAGGAAAATATAAAAAGGAACAACAATCACTAGACATTTATCAAAGAGAAGTGCAAGGAAATTGAAAGGAAAGCCAAGTAATGATCCACCATGTCCACCATGTCTAGAGAGAAAAACAATGCACCAGAGCACACCCCCACCCCCCCCACCACCACCACCCATCCAACAGATGAGGCTATTGAGTTACTATGACCAACAATCACTCACACCAAGAGCTCACACCCTAAAAATCCCCAGACTTCTGAACCTCTGGAAACACCAATCATCTGGAATTTGTATTTGTGTGTTTGTGTGTGTATAGAGGACAATGCAGGGTTAAAATGTGGGGTCTTTTACAGGTTAGTAAGAGTGAGTCATTTTAGTAAGGCAGAGCTATGGTAGGAATATGGAGAAGAAAGGAGAGAAGGCTGGAAACTAATCCAGGGGTGAGGTCAGGGCATCATGGGGTTGAAGGGATGCTACAGACCGGCAGCCCTAAGGGGAAGGGGTCGAGTGAGGGTGGGGGGGTGGGGGACGGTACGGTGTAACAGGTGAGGCAGGAAGTCAGTGGAGCTTCCTACCCGAGCTAGAGCTTCTTCAACGGTGATCATCTTCTCTTTCACCATCATCATTAGTTGAATTCGCTCTTCATCGCTCATGGTGATCTCACTGGCCACGTAGCCTATGTCTTCTCCTGAAGGGTGAAAAAGCAGAAGGGTGAAAAAAGAAAAAAAGAAGAGCAAAAGGTCAAATATGGAGCAACATCTGTTCAGTACAGTAGATCTGAAAAATAAAGCCACACAAACCTTTGGATGTCTGTCTCATGACCGGTTTGTGCGGAGACTTGCGGAAGTTCTGCCAAAAAGATTTGTTCTTCTTCTTATGGTCCCATTTACCTAAAAGGGAGGGCAGGTTCAGTCATGTGGGGGGGGGGGGGGCATTCACCTGATACACACCAAGATTCCAACTATAGTGTATGGCTTCTGGCCATAGAAAAGCAAGCACGAGATTTAAATAAGTTCAGTATAGGCAAATACAGTTTTGGACATATCGCACGGGTATAGACCAACCGCACTTCACGGATCAATAAATGTTAATATGTTTCCTAAGATTAAGCTTAAGACTGCAGAAGAAAAACATGAAAATACATCTCAACTTACCACCAGATCCATCTTCAGAGCTGGATTTGTGCAGGGCCATTCTGGGGGGGAAAGGGGAAATTAAGAGGGAATCAACAATTAGAAAATACCCTTCTACTCTCACATCGTATCATAAAAGCACTAGTCTCCACCAACCATAGTGATTCAAAACGCTTTATGAATGCTGATTTTTGGCAAGGAGGGCTGCAGTTCTGTCTGCTCACCACTTGGGGTCACTGGTGGTGCTTAAGTGACAGCAAACCAGGCTCCTGAGGCTTAAGAGGAGAGGAGAGACATTGACATCCCTCTTGCAAAAACAAGAGGTGAGACGAAGATGATGGTAACAGAAAGTGTTTAAGAAGCAGTAAAGAAAGGAGGAAGGTCAACAAGATGAAGAAAAAGAGAGGGCAACTGTGTGAAAGTGAAGTATGGAATCGAGGAACTGAAGGAAAGAGAGAGGGGAGGAGGAGGAGGAGGAGAAACCACAGGGCAGACTCAGCCTGTTTGTGTTTCCACTTCCCTCCGCAGGATAGACAGTCACGAGGAAGACAGAGCGAAGAGTGGGTGAAGAGAGAGAGTGAGAGCATAAGACAGGGAGACATGGAAAATAACTGAGACCTGACATGTCTGTAAACCTTCCTAAATAATCAGGCCTAACAGGGAGAAAATAACAACTCAAACGTTTCTTGTGACACACGAACTGCACTTAGCTTCCAATCTATAAGCCATGCACGCGCCGCCTCACCCAATTTTCTAGCAAGTTCAGCTGCATACTAGGCCGTGGCCGACTATCCCTTGTTCTGGAAAAGGCAAGAAACCACATCAAGGGCAATCTGTACGGGTCTCTTTTTTTTTTTTTTTGATAAAAAAAAAAAAAGGAAGGTGGGGGTTGAGCTTCATGTTCAAGCAGCTGCTGAAAACTTCACAGAAGGAGGAGAGACTTTGTTTTCAGATTGGGCTAAATGGGCTGAGTAAGAAGGTAAAGAGGGAGTGAAGCGTCAGGACGGATTATGTATGTGGATGATGCCCTACAGAGGTGTGTCTGTGTGTGTCTGTGTGTGTGTGTGTGTGTGTGTGTGTCTGTGTGTGTGTGTGTGTCTGTGTGTGTGTGTGTGTGTGTGTGTGTGTGTGTGAGAGAGAGAGAGAGAGATAGAGACTGTAAGCTTTGTTGTTCTTTCAATTAAAAGGGAATAATTCATAGGGGGAAAAGGAAGCGATAAGGACACATTTGTCCAGTTAAGACCCTCAGAGAAATACTAAGTACTGTAAATCTCTTTGCTAAAGGCACAACTGCCCCCCTCTTTAAGTGTTTCTCACTTGCACTTTCACACACCCTTTATGACGGCTGGAGACAGCGCACACGGGCATACAGCTGCTGAGCCGTGCAGAGAGACAGGTGGCTGCCAGAAAAGCAATGTGAAAGTGTGTGACAGGATCGACACAAGATCAACAGGTCACTTCCCTCTCCAGCGACTGCGTGTGCGTGTGCCCATATGTTTGTTCAGACATAAGGCCTCTCTTGGTGCAATGGGAAATCTTCACACAGCTTAAAGCCTGGATGCCATGGCAACATAATGAGATGCTAATTGACTGGAGGCATGTATGGTTTTGCCCCTCTGTTCATCCCCTCTCAGATAGGCTAGGGGCAAAGCTAATGCTAATAAGAACGGACTCAATAGAAGCTTTTCTGGGGCAGTGCTGCCCCCCCTCCCCCCTCCTCCATGCTCTATAAATTAACCTCCTGGGCAGCGCGCACGCACACACACACACACACACACACACACACACACACACACACATATCTGCGTGCTCACACACATTAAAAGAGCCAGAGCGTCTTTCAAAGTCTGTGTCACTCCAGGATTGTGTGGCTAGGCAACTTAATTGGTTTAACCTTAAATCGTTGGCATGTCTTTCTGTTCTTTGCATTGAGGAGGGGACATTTTAACTGCTTTTTTATTCTCATTAACATAAGAAGCCAACTCTATTATCTGCATAATATTAAGTACAGTATGTTAACTTTGGCTGAACCTATGCAGGGTTATGATACATCTGCATTGTGAAAATGTTAGGTGTTACTAACATGGGCTTATGACATTGAAGCTATGGGTGAATTGCAAGTTAGCTCAGGGAAATTGATATGCCTGGCAGCACTTTCCCTGGCTGGGATGTAAAGGTACGGTACAACTTCAAGATATAACATGTGCAACAAGTAATCTCGTGGTAAATGCACAAGCATCTACACAGAGACAAATGTAAAAGATAAGATATAACAGGAAAAAAAAAAAGCGTACAGAGCCAGCGGCTTGTCAACATCAGGGGGGAAAAAAAGGATGACTAATAAGTGATGATTGCGTAGGCAGATATCAAATGATACAGTATGAATCACAGATCTAGCACTAACTCTTATCCTGTGTGACAGAGTTGCTGTCCAGGAAAGATGATAAACCTGCACATAGCAAGGTTTGGACACACAGCTGTGCAGCAGTTTCTACTGCAGTCAGCATTAAATGACAGGCTTTGAACACATGCACGTGTGTACGGTGACTGTGTTTTTGTGTGAATACAGGGCAGGCCACCTGGTCCGAGGTGATCTCCGGTGTGCTAGTAGAAACAATGAAAGGCAGCGACCCTGTGTGACAGTGGCAGTGTTCACGGGAAGAGCAGAGGGACAACCTCTTCAGGGGTCATGGAAGAGGTCAGGGGTCACTGGCTGGGGGGGGGGGGGGGGCGGAAGATCATACGGCAG
>JAVQJF010064949.1:0-58055 GCA_036023855.1 Gadopsis marmoratus | reverse complement strand
CACACACACACACACACACACACACACACAAAAAGCACTAATAAATGTGGACAACATATATCAGGTCACACAGGCACTTAACACTATTCAAAAATATAAATTTACCACTAGACTGTGTAGCCTATAGCCTTACAGCAAGCTAACATTAGACGTTCTCGCTTCAGTTTGTGGTTTCCTTTCTGCCCTGTTGGATTGTGGCGATTCTGATTGCTCACAATACATTAATACACAAAAAGGCAATAAAAACATTTTTTTTTGTTCTCAAACATTGTTTTACAGGCCACTGAAATGATAGTGTTTTATTGCCGGCAATTCCAATGTCACAGCACTGACGGCAAAAGTTCACATTACACCAATGAAATAACTCCTGTAAATCTTTAACCGACGTCCCCCGTGAGCTTCAATCTACATCTGCACACACCTGTAGTGGCCCTTCTTGCGCAGCTGCTCCTTGAAGTGGCCCAGGGTGAGACTGTGGCTCTTCATGGTCCTCCGGTAGGGGATCTCTTCACCACAGAAGAAATACGTCACCACTGTCTCACCACTGCACACCCCGTGCCTTCCTAAACCCTTTTTACACTCCTTCATCCTGAAAGACAAAAGTGGAGAGAACGGTTGTGTTAGCAGGAGTGGACACCCTCCGTGATATTTAACAAGATAATGATGAAAAAAGAAATCAGAAACAGAGCCAAGCTTCTACGGGACAACAATCTACTACTTCCAGCAAGAGTGAACAGAAGACAGTACTGGACTAGAAATACAGTAAGAATAACCCTAGTGAGTGAGTGACCCAGTGCCATCAGTAAGTGTGTACTTGTGTGTTGTGTGTGCATGGAGAAGGGGCAGAGTATTATCAATTCCCCTTCAGCCATGTCCAAGGCTTTGTAGGCCCACTTCAGAGGAGCTCTCTCTTTGCTAAGCTCTGCTCGCCCCGACTGCCAGCTCACTGAAGGACAGCCAATAAAAATGATACATATATATGAAAGGGATGTCTCAGTCAGGTGGTGCAGTGACTACACACTCCCCATACACAGCACAAATACACAAGATCCATGCAAACAGATGCAGAGCCAGGCGATCTGTGTAGACGGTGCCTAAAATACGCTTTGCAAAAAAGGGGGTCACCTTCTCTTTTGCCTGCCTGGTATGTGGGTGTGTGTGCACGTGTGTGTGAGATATGTAGGTTTACACATCTGTCTCCCCTAAATGTGCAGTGAGTAGCGCAGGTGTCAAGGAGGAAGAGTTAAAAGGGTAGAAGTACACTGCAAGGTGGAGGCTATGGCTGAGAGGAGGAGGAAGAGGAGCAGAGAGGAGGAGAGGAGAGGGAGGGCAGGACGCTAGAGGCATCGTACTCTTCTGACTGGAGGCCGGGGCTGGTTGTGAGGAGGCCTGCAGGGCTGGGATTGGCTAGAGACAGAGGGACGGAGCCCTCACCCTGGACAGGCACCAGGTGGCTCTTCTCTTGCTGGAGACTGGACATTGAATGCCTAGGAAGAGATATGATAAACGTTATTACTAGGATCAATAATATACACTGAAATTTCCTTCAGTGACAATGCAAGTCTTTGCAATGTGATATTTCAAAAGACAAATCTGGTATGGATAGAAATCATAAGAAAGCAAGGCAGCAGGCCACAGCTAGGAGCCAACAGCTGCTCTCTAGTGTCTGTGTACCTTTGCTTGGTGGTCTTGGTGGACACCTCCTCCAGTCTGCGGCAGGCCTCCTCCAGCTGGGCCAAAGTGTTGGGAGGGGGCAAGGGGGGCATGGCTGGGTCCTGGATGAATGGCTGGGCTGGCTGGTGGCTACGTAGGTGGCCACAGCTTCCACCACCACCCCACGTGTGCGTCTGGGTGGAGGAGCCTCCGAAGGATTTCTTGGTGCTCTGGTTACTGCGGGGGAGAAAAGAAACAAGAAGACATGCATCAATAACATGTTATGGTGGGACATAAATTAGGACATTTTAGACTAAGATAAAAACGTAAAAACCCAAGCATCTCCAGGTGCCAGCAGCTGCTCACCTATGACTCTTGTGCCTGCCTTGCCGTTTACTTTCCAGGATCCACTGCAACACATTCTGGGTGGGGTCTGTTGTGTCGCTGGGAAGCTGTAAGGGCCCACAGTCCTCCATGCACCGCTCCGCTACGCCCTCCTCGGCTCCTGAACGGCACACACGCCTGGACAGAGAGCTGGAACGCCTGGGGGGAAGCGAGAGAGAGAGAGAGCGAGAATTGTTATTATTGTTAGTTTTTATACAATCAACAGAAGAAACGGAAGAAACGGGACATGAATATAAAGATGTGCTTGGAACTGACCCAATACTGTTGTCTCCTGAAACAGCCCCACACATCTCTCTGCCCAGGCTGCGGCTGCGCTGGTAAGGCTGGCACTCGCCACTGCTGGAGCACAGGCCATGCACCCTGAGGGCTGCCTCCCTTTCAATCTGCTCCTTGGTCTTGGGACTGGCATGATGGTGGATGTAGTGGTGGTGGATGTGTTTTGTGCTCTGCCTGCTTATGAGGGTCCTGCTGGGGCCCAAGGCCAGAGTGATGGCCCCTTGGTCAGGACTATAGACAGAAGAACTGGAGGGCCCCGTCCTTACCAGGGCCTTGATCCCAAAGCCTGCCCGCGTGAAGGGCTTGTGCTCTGGAGAGCTGGAGCGAGGCGAGTGGCGGATGACAGCTGGGGACTGGCAGCCGGGGGTCTTCAGGACGCGGGAGAGGTGTTCGTCCAGGATCGCCTGGGGGTCCTCGTCAGAGGAGCCAGGGAGGAGGGTCAAGGGGTGGGGAGAGAGCTGGGGAGCACTTCCCATGATCTCTGTGTCTTCTCTTTCCTCCTCCTGGTAACAAAACATAAAAATTAACTGTGGAATAATTTTTAAACAGTCTTACAATTTACTTTTCCAGCAAAAAAACAAACCTCCTGAATCTGCTGCAGCCTCTCCTCCAGAGAGTTGATGGTGTCCTGCTTCCTCTTCAGGCCCTCCAAGCGAGAGATGAGCTGGGCTGCAAACTCTGCCGGCTCCATTGGGACCATCTCCTTGGGAGGATGGCGAGTACGCTTTGGGGAGAAGGAGATACATTAGCCATTGTATCCCTGTCATCCCTCCATGACCAAGCCCCAGCCATCCCGAACTTCTACAAAGATACCCACACTCCCCTCCCCTCATGTCTACATTTATGCATTGTTCTCCACCAGTGCCTGCTCCACCATTGGTGGTACTGATCAGGGCACTCTCATAGGCACCCAGGGATATGGGGTTGTATCAAGGGGTGACAGGCCTGGTGTATGGTCACGCTGGGCTAGGCTTCAGCTGGTTCCCACTGTCATCATCAGCAGGCCTCTTTAAAGTCAGCTCACTTCAAAGGCTTCCTCGTCAAATATCAAACACTCAGTGGGGGGAGAATAGGATGGTGGGGGGAGGGATAGATAGATGGGAAGCAGTGGCTTTACATCTTGGAATAAAAGCCACATATTGACAGGGGGTGGAAGAGAACTCCAGGGAGGAATGGATGAGGGATTAAAAAAAATGGGAGAAGTTGAGATGCAGAGCTGTGTGCTCACAGGAGGAGAGAGAAAGAGAAAATGAAGAGAGGGAAGGATTGGCGCAAAGAGATAAAGGTGACAAAAAAGGATGGAAGATCAGACAGATTGAGGTAATTTATTCCCCCCTTGACACATACTGGGCAGCTTTGAGGTACAGTATAGTGACAGTATGTATGTGCATACACACATTAAATTATTTGCATTGTTGCTCGGGCTTTCTTGATTTTTCTTCTCTTTTTGTTTCTCCCATCCCTTTGTAGTAGGGATGAAGGGGAGAAAAAAAAAGAAGCGCCGTCTGATGGAGCCTAGGGCTGGGTGCACCATGGGAATGGCAGCCATTGCCAAAAATCAGACAGGAAACAAAAACAAGAATAAAAGCAAAAATAAAGCAAAAGGGGGACAGTGAGAGAAGAGCTGACGACAACCAATATGTGTATCTATTCCTGATACAGGAAACACTTGCTGCATGTCTCTTAATGTTGAAAAAGAGGGGGTTACATCAAGTTTATTTTAACAAGCTGCTTCTGTTACAACTACTGCAAGATATTCCCCTGCGTCTGTGTCGGACCTCCTTTCCTGTTCTGTTCTGAACCTGAAGTTAGCCTCTCTTAAGCCTTAAGCTACCAACTCCCCTCTGACCCACTGAGAGCTCACATGACACGCTCAAACTCTTCCGTAAGATCCCTCACTTTCAGGGGAGGGCTGGCTGAGTGTGAGTGTGTGTGAAGGGGGGTGGGGGGTGCCGTGGAAAAAAAAAAAAAGGGGGCCAGCTCTGTTGGAAGTTGTCACTTCCCTGTGCGTTTGCTCCATTCATCCTCAGATCAAAGCGCTGTGTGCGCGCACATGTGCGTGCGAACGTGTCTGAGTATCTTTGTGTTTTGTTGGGAGCCGGGCTGATTTCAGAGCCCTCGGGATAAAGCGGGAGAGATCTTCCTCATCTCTCTCTATTCTCCATATTTACAGCACCGGCAGGGAAGAACTACCCTGGTGGGTTCCGAGCGCTGCGGCGATAAAACAGCTTAGAGACCTCCCCGTCTCCCGCAGACTTCAAGGAACCCTAATGGGGGTGTAGGTGACACCAAAGGTAGAAAGGGGGCTCGTGTTTGTATATGTGCATGTGCGTTTATGTGTGTGTGAGTGGGGGCTGCATCGTTGACGTTACTCTTCAGATCTTTGCTGCTGATGTCGAATTGAGAATGCCGAATACAGTTTGCGTGGAACTATTCATAGAACCAAGAGAGACCCGGAACAGAGGGTGGTATGGAAATTACACTGTGGGACCCAGGTTCAAAAAGACTTCTGCGCGTGTGCGTGCGTGTGTGTGTACTTACTGGGAAAGCAGGCAGAGAGACTTGGCTGTTCATCCTCATGTTGCGCTGCATCTCTCTCTGTAGCTGTTTCTTGGAGCCCAGTTTATACGGAGGGATGCCATCGCTGGGGGGGTGCAGACAGGTCACAAAAGGTCAATTACCCAATCAGATACATCATTTAAGACCAAACAGCCATTCAGGAAGAAGCTTGTTAGCCGACTGAGTAGATCAAAGCAAGAATAAATCTAATTTATTAATTCTCCTATTCATTTTGTTTTTCATCTTTAAAGACTTAATTTGAGAACAAAAAAGACACTCAAGAGGTAATTCAAGGCAGCATTTCCGCTCTTGTTTGTGTGTCGGAGCAGACTGGGTTACATGGCACGGAGTGAGGTGGTTGGAGGTTCTGCTTGCCCTAGAAATGACACTCAGCTCTGGCTCCAGCACAGCACTGGGAACCCTGCTGGCCATTTCCTTTCAACACCACACACACACACACACACACACACACACTCTGCAGTCACAGTGCGCTCTGCTCTACTGGCCAGAAGTAGTGTCAGCATTAGCATTCCCCTACTGACTTTTATGTTGAGCTGAGGACTCTGTTAGCATTAGCTACTCATTCTACTTATTCAAAGAGTTTCTGCAGAACAGGACCCAAGGGTGCAGCTAACCTGGTTAAATCTATCTGAGGGACTGAACGGCTGACTGGCTTAAAAACTGAAATCAAAACAACAAACAGCAAAGCTCAAGCTTCAAACTGCAGCACTTGACAGTGTAAAACAGTCTTTTGGTGACCTAGCCTAACTGAGGAGCACTTTTCCACTTTTGCTTTGAAATGCCACAGTCATGCGCATAAGCAGCCCCCCCCCCATCTTCATTTGGCAAGCGCTGCCGCAGCCAGCCTCTGATCTCCGCACATCAAAAGGCTGGTTTGTAAGATAAGGTAATGTTTGAAGTCTGCGCAGTTGCATTCCCCAGCGTCCAAGCAAATCCATAAATAAGATATAAGCAAAAATTCCCCCCTCCACCACTCTCTTTCTCTTCCCACACAACCGCCTCCTCCCCCCGTTGCTTTTTCCCTTTTCTATTCTTTATCTGTAAATGAGATGTTTATGGGTCCTTTCAACTGACCTACAGACAGGCAGTTATTCTGATCAAGGCCAGAGCGGGCAGGTATGGGGGGGGGGGGGGTTGTCCCTGTGGCCAGGGCTTTGTCACTGCACTGGGCAAAGTACAGCAGAATAGAACTACAGTATATGGGCCCCGGTCTCTTTGAAGGTCTGTCTACAGATATGCCAGCGCAGAGGATTCACTGTTGTAATAAAAAAAGAACACAACCTTTATAGCAGCCATATTTACGTGTAGCCCAGCCCACTGGTTGCACTGAACATCAGTGTCTCGGTCTGGAAGTATCTTCAGCTTGGTCGTAGTAAACCTCACTGGTTCACTGACATCATCCATGCAGGCCGTGACGCCTCCCATGTGAGATGAGGCAAAGAGAGAACTTGCACCAGGATTCTTCTGTTTTCTGTCCAGAAACCAGCTGACCCGAGCGCTCTTAGCCTTGAGCTGTGTACCATGCAATGACTTCATAGCACCTCGTCACTTGAGAGACACGCGATTAAGCCAAGTAATCCTTTAGAAGAACGAGGCCCTGGGCACGTACACAGAGATAAGCACAAACCACATGTGGACTGATGGATAACACGTATGCACTGCTTTTATGCTGAAACTAATTCCTTGATTAGTCAATCCAGTGAATCGACAACAGTTCTGATGACCAACCTATTCATTTAGCAAGCAAATATGCCAAACATTTGTTCATTTCACGTTACTGAAATGTGAATATTTGCCGATTCTCTCAGTTCCTTCGTAAATCTTTGGGTTAGACACATCAGGTTAGAACTTTTTTCACAACTTTCTGACATTTTACGCTCTAAATTACTAATCAGTTAATCTGAAAAACATAATAAGCTTGCACTACTTTGTGAAACTACCTTACCAACAGCGCACATGCGAGCTGTCACTGTCCCATGTATCAACTCACGAAGTTGGACCAAAGCCCAAAACGTGTAATTACAACTTCACGTCCGTCACATGATGCACACTGGCTCAAAATGACTGTGAAAGAGACGTCTGTAAATCAGCTGATAACTTCCCTATACGAACACTTAAATAACCACTTTAAATAATTTTGTCCTAAAAGTTGTAAAATGCAATAATAGCCGAGTACAAAGTTATGTAAGCGAGTCCACCGAGAAGCTGGGAGGCGGGGTTAAAGGAAACGCTAGCATGCTTCCTCTATGAGCAGCACCATGTGTAAGATCCAGGTAATTTTATACCCAGGATGTCAGACCTTTTTGGCTTCATGCTCCACTGAGCAACTTTCATAGGAATGAGCGGGGCCCTGCCTCCCGACACTGTATACAGATCTCTTTACACAGCCATGGGACTGACCCCTGCCACATCCTGGCTGCCCCTGTGTGTCTGCAAGTGTTTTCAACGGGCCACAATTCACCAATATTCCCACTACAGCAAACCATTCTGCCAGTTTGCCTATGACTCCCAACAACCCAGTTGATCTAAGGTGTCACTTAATCTTTTTATTTATTTGTTTCCGCATCAACTCATTTCACATTCCTGAAACACCCTCGTGTCGTGGCATTCTCTCACACACACACACACACACTTGCATGTTTGGTTAATATTCACTTACACACTGCTGTCGGTCCCGGACATGGCGTCATCGGTCAGGGCGTCACTGGACACCTCGCTGTCATTGGTGCTGCTGACGGGGGCAAAAGAGCCCACGTGGCAGGGGTTGAGCGAGTCTCCTCTCTTGTATGATCTGTGGAGGTTACAGCAACAGAGACCAGATTAATGCTAATGCAACATTTTGAACCCAGGTCCAACAGGTGGGTGACGTTTCATTTCTACTTTGTGTATTTCACTTGTGCTGAGGCTCTAAGATCAAGAGAGATTGTTTCTTCTGAGGCTTTAATGACGCCAGGAGAGATTAAATGAGTGAGCGTGCATGTGTGTATATGACCGTGTCTGCTACCAATAACAACTACACCCTGTAATGAATGAATGTGACCGGCTACTCTGGGGCCTGGCAACCTCCACCCCCTCGAACACAAGATCATCTGCGCTGGGAAAGCTGTGGTTTTCTCCATATGCCCTTTTTATGCCTTCTTAAAAACAGCCCACAATTTCTCTTTCCATTTCTCTCATTCACACTCACTCTTTCCTCAGCATTCATCTCCCGCTGTGCACGCATTCTTGCCATTGGTACAGGAGGAGGAGGAGGGGAGGGGGGGGGACCAAAAGAAAAAAAAAAGCATAGAGCGGAAGTATGAGAGTGTGTGTGTCAGAGAAGTAAAGAAAAGGGAGAGGAAAAAAAGGTGGGGGGGGTCTTCACGAGGAGGGAGAGACCCAGCAGGACTAAAGCTGTAGGCCCCCCCAACCCCAGGCTGACCTTCAGAGGGGCTTGCAAAGAGTCAGGTATTTAACACAGCTGGCCTTGCATTCTTCCCTCCCTGCCTCTCTCACTCTTTTCATTTATCCTTTCTCCTCCCTGCTTTTATTTCATGAGGCGCCCCCCCCCCCCAATCCCATCCCACTCCTCCATCCTCTCGGACCTTCCTTTCCGCTCTCTTTCCCCTCACTTTTCGCTCCAAAAGCATGCCTCGTGGTCCCCATCCCTGAGATTTCCAAAGGAGAAAAGATAAAAGTGGAGAAGGCGAGGGGAGATGGGGAGCAAAGGAGGGAATCAGAGAATTGACACAAACAAGAAAAGAGGGAAGAAGAGAGTGAGGGGGCTGGCGTGGGGAGGTGTTGATTCTGTACTGTAGCTGCTGTCATTCTGGGTTTGTTTTTCAAAACGGAAGTCAGATGAGGAGAAGTGAGTAGAGGGACGTGGGAAAAGGGAGAAATGGGCTCCACATGTTCTGAATCTGCAGGGTGACAGTCGACGTGCATGTCAGACGAGGACTACACTCTCACTTTGGGCAACAAGCGTGACACCATAGGAAGGTCCCACCCATCAACTACCAACATACACAAGCTGTCAGTCCAAAGCAGGTAGCTGTCACTTTGCCCGTCAAACTCGGTGTAAAAGTTAAGGTTTTTGTGCAACTTGTAATTCAGTCAATGTTGGCCCTTCTATTTGACAGATTTCTTATATACACCAACATTTTATAGGCCTATAAACGCCTCAAGAAAATAATTTATTTGTTTAGGATTGAGTTTCAATGTGAACGTTTGACTTTACACTTCCACAAATGAAGCTAGAGCACATCCATTTCAAAGTGCCGCCTATAGATCTGCTATAGAGTGATCTCCCAAAAGGCTTGAGGGCAGCAATGTCATCATCTACTATTTGCTGGCGGGAGCAGAGCCAGCCGTGTGCTCTGTGAACTCTTCCCCTGGAAGACGAGCCCTCATTCTGCTCAAGTATTTCAAAGCCCCGGAAATCCAGGCGAGCGCCAGCAGAGGGCTGCTGCTGCAGACGTGAGGGGCCAGAGAGGCCCAGGAGAGAAACACAGAAACACAAGAGTTTTCTGCAAACTTAAAAAAAAAGGGCAAAAAAGCAGGTGTTGCACTTTTAGGCCTGAGCACCCCCCCCCCCCCCCCCCAGCTGCTTAATGTGTGGATTATTACTCATGTGCATGATAGACTGTGGGTCTAAAGGTCCATACCTGTATCCCCTTTCCATCACCTCCACCGCCCTCATGGACACGGTGGCCCTCTGCGCCTTCGACAGTCCACCCAGGGCTTTGGCTCTGAAGTCGCAGCTCCACTCCTCCTCCTCGTTCAGCGTGGGCAGGTATCCACACACAACCTTCAGGTCGCCCAAACCGTTCGAGTTGACGTGACTCGGGTTTTCCCCCCCAGTCCTCACGTACTCGAGGTACACGTGAGAGGTCAGGAACATCTGGTACGCGCTCTCCTCCATGTTGGTCTGGATCTCGGTCTGCGCCTGGTCGAACATCACAGAGTCGATGTGCTGCTTCTTGATATTATCCCGTATGAAGGTTTTGGTCGCGGGCTTCAGCTGTTTGGCGACAACGCTGCTGTTCTCGATGTAGCGCTTGTAAATTGCCTTGGCGACTCTCTGCGTTTTGGACTCCTTCAGGTCCATTTGCCTGAAGCCATTGCAGGCGAACCAAAAGTCCAACGCGTCGACGCACTTTTCTCGCTCCAGGAATGTCCGAAACAGAAGGGCGCCGTCCTGGTCCCCGAGGAGAGAGTGCAGGGACTTTGTCCACCGGGACAGCGGCGAGTCCGGGGAGGCGCTGCCCTCCGGCTCCCCAAGACCATCCTCGTTCCTCCTGGCCGAGGAGCCCGGAGAGCCGAGCAGGAGCGATTTCGGGGGAACCAGCGGTTTCATCACTGCGGGTTTGCCGGGGTAGCAGGGCGCCTCGCCCTCCTCCCCCGGCACCGGGGGTCTAGGAGCATCTTCTCGGAAACTACTGGCGATATGGTCCATAAGAGCCCGGCTCATGGCTCCGAAGGCAGCTGGAGGGGAGCCCGTGTGTTCGGAAGCTTCTGCTGAAATCTCCTCACTCTGGTCTCTCCGGCTGCCCGTCTTCTCTCTGAAACACAAAGTATCGATCTAATCAAACCCAGATCCGCCCCAACTTCAAAAAAAAAAAAAAGAGGGGGGGGGGGGGGCAGAGACGCAGTAAGAGTCTTCTCAGACACTCGCTGACTCTCACATCTAGAACCTGGAACGTGACTTCTGCCGAGGCGCTGTCGGGTTACAGACCTCGCACCTGCGCTGAATCTGCATCGCGAGAAGCAGCGAGCCGGTCATTAAGCTCGAGGCGTCACGCTGCGCCTGATGCGTCCGGGTTCCGGCCTGGCCGCCTGCTGCAGGACGCGGCCACATGTGTCCCCCATCACCCCCCTGCCGGACCACCCCGCCTCCCCTGCGTCTCTCCGCAGCTCATCACCTAAATCACGTCAGACCGCTGGTCGGAAAAACGTGAGCAACATTGTTGATGTGGTGAAGTGGCTGCCTGCCTGCTGCCTCCAGCTCAGAGCTTTTCAAATAAAAATAAATAAAATAAATAAAATAAAAAGGCATCATCGCGGAGGTCATGAGATGAGCGCTGTGTTGCGTCCACAACGTGCAGCTGTGCGGACTGAAACGAGTCAACATACACCGACACCGTACGTTCACCCTCCCAAAACAACAAGCGACTCCTCAGAAAGAGACGTTGCAGCCGCACTCACGCGGAAACTGTCGCAAGAGTCTTTTTTAAAAGTTTCTTTACTGATTTACTGGGGGAAAAACACAGCACAGCCCCCCCCTTAACGTTTTATCCCAAATACAGCAAAGTCTCAGATGTTGGGTGGGTGGGAGGAATTCCACAAACAGAAACGAGCACTCCTTCCAAATGTTCTACTTTTAACTTTAAACGTCAACTGGGACAAAACGTCGCAGAGGAAAACGAAGTGGCCGCTACAGAAACGCGTCGCTTCAAAGGCGAGTCAGCAGCAACATCAAAGCTCCGGACGGGGGCCAGTTTGAGGAGGCGCAACTTACCATGGATCCACGAGTTCCCTGCTCAAATTAAACTCCCAAGTTGTTGCTGCTGCTGTTGTATCCTCTCTCTCACACACACACACACACACACACACACACACACAAAAACAAAAACAAAAAAAAAGCCGCGTATAATCCACAGTGCCCGTCTCCGCGACGCGTCCGCATACAGTCCCGTTCTGGTTTGAGTCGGTTTTGCGGAGAGAGAGAGAGAGAGAAAAACGCACTCGGGAGAAGGAAAAAAAAAAGAAAGAAAAAAAAAAACCCCAGAAGAGAGCGCTTTTCTCCCTCCTCCCTTTCTCTCCTCCCTTCGGTTCCAGGCTGTCACGCCGCGCGGCAGGTCTCTCCTACAGGCGACTCCGGCACCGACTGAGCCGACAGGCTGCGGCGGCGCACTTCAAAGCGCGGAGCCGAGCGCCAGGTCCTGACAGCTGCATACACAGCGACCGCAGCGCAACACGTGACGCCCTGCAGTCGCTCCCCGGAGTGGGGACGATTTGAAGGGTTGCTCGGTTTTATTTCCTGACCTGCGAGCTTTTTGTTTAATGGGGGGGGTTTTTTTGTTGGTTTTTTTTTTTGCGCCACGCTTTTACCAACCTCTCCCCCCAGATCACGAAGTTGCAGCTACACACAGCGAGGACCTTATCAAAGACGAGCAATCTTGAGCCAACTCCCCGGGGCTCAGGAGCGTCAGAAGGAACTGATCTGCCGCCCCAATAGCATTATCGCTGCAATCCCTCTGTTGCTACATCAACTTTAAAGACGCAGGGATCTCGTCTCTCCAAGACCCGCATCGGTTCTGAGATGAAACCGCTGGAGTCCCCGGGATGCACAATGCATGCACCGGCGTGCATCAAGTAGCACGCTCGCACTGCTTAGGCTTCTCGCGCATTCCTGGTCACATATCAAGACGATAATAGCCCAGTAGAATAATGAACTTTACGATTTTTAATCCCTTTAAAGGCGCCGTTTGCAGAGCATAGGGACACAGATGTGGGCCCCCTCCTGCAGGATGCAAAGACTTGGTGGGGAAAAAAAAAAGGTTTTGTACATGAGGCTTAAACCCAGGCATTTTAAATAAAGGCCACTATACACAGACGTCATTTAGATACTACATGTTGCAATAGGAAATCAATTCATAGTGCTGTTATCACTCCACAGCTCCTACCAGTGGCAATAAGGGCACATGGTACAGCATACACACCAGATTACAACATCTGTTCACTGAGGATAAGCTCCCTGAAGGATGGTATCATATAATTTAAGCAACTGAAGAATTACTCCTCTTTGCAGCGCTGACAGTACAACGCTCTATGCAGCGTGCACGGCCCTTAACTGCAGCACAGTTAACATGCAAAGGAGTGAAAAGCGCAGAGACAGATCAGACATTCAATATACATCCATTCTCTGGTCTGACTGAGAGGAGTTGTTTGTATACAGACAGCAGTGGATATTTTGGACACTGCATTTTCTTTATTCGTACTGGACTAGAGGCAGTGATGTTAATAGTGTTTATAGAACAGAGTCAATAGTGTTTTGGATGGGTCTTTAGTGTCCAAATGAGGAGACCCTCTGTACAAGATGACGGGCTAAATTCATAGGGAGACAGTAGGTGTCTGTGTGTCCTCGTTGTCTCAGTGGACAGAGTCAAAAAGTACAGTACAAAGACGGCAAACACTTTGGTCAGCCTTTTTGCTAAAGGTGCTGTGAAACCTTCTCCCTTGATGCATCACTTCCCATCAAGATAATAAAAGTGGAAATTGCTCTTAAAGAGGCCATAATGTAATTGTAAGGCATTACTCATCATTCAAAAGCCACTTTTTTATCGCCTTCAAATTCTGCACACACACACCCTGCACAAAATAAATTCCCAATGTGTCTGCATCAAACACACTGTCCCCCCAAAAGACGAACAGCAGTGAATGTGGTGAAATAGTTGTCTAAAAGTAAAAATTAAACAATTAAACTAGTTAGATTAAATAATTAATAAATGGAAGTGTAGATGGAGGAGTACTTGAGTTTGCCTGACAGGGCTGTGTGGGTACATCTGACAAATAAAAAAGAGGTTTGGAATCACTGATGTACAATATATCTGACATCTGGAACCATGCCACACGTGAGAGACACTCATGACTCAGAGTTAAAACAAGTCTGCACAAACACAATTTCTCATCTCATAAAAGCAGCTCCTCTACACAGTCTAGCTCTTTCTGTAAGTATACAGGTCATCTGGCTAATATACAGAGCGCTACCTCGACAATGTCAGTCTTTGTTAACTTTGGAGGGCTGAGGCTGACCTCTGACAGTAAACACGCCAGGGTGGAACCCATCACCATGGAGATGGTGTGGACCCCCTGCCAGTACCAGGGGCCAGTTGGGCCCTCGTGTCCTGTCTTGTCAACCCCCTCTATGGTTCATGGGAGGTCCTCGTAGGTCGGGTCTTGCCTGCTAGCCCTCAGGAGCTGACCCCAGGTCTGTGACTGGCCTGAGACCTGGGGTGTCTTTGGCTCCTGGTCCTATAAAAAGACCCTTGAAAGAGGGCTTCAGGGAGAGAGGTTATGGGGTGTAACTCTGTCTCTGTTTGGGAAGATATTATTACAGTGACAGGTCAAATTCAGCCTGACTACAAAGAGACGGAAGGGCATAAATCAATTCTTTATGTGCACAAAAAATACAGAGCAGCTTAATTCACTATGGTATCTAAAGTATATTTGGTGAACCTCCTATCTAACAACTAAAGAGAGAGGGTTTTATGACCATGTTATATGGCCTCCTGAGCAGCCTTGGCCTGTCGTAACCGCTACTGGCCACCTCAGTTTCAAGTCATAAACACTCAGAGAGAGTGTGTGCGCGCATCTACCGGTGCTGTCCTCTCTGCGCTGCAGCTCTGCGATCAGTAACTGCTCTCAATTACAGTATTGTGTGCTGTTCCTTTCGGCTTGGGGTTAAACTCTTTGCAGACCCCTTTGAAGTACTCATCCCTTTATCTCAAGCCAGAGCCAAGAATTTGGGGGAGGACAATGGAAAATGAAACCAAGAGGGAAGCTTATGGCAATTATCAACCAGGGCCATGAGGAGGAAGTCAGCTCACGCAGACAGAGAGAGCGAGAGAGAGCAGATAAAGAGAGCAGGAGACAGCCAATGTAGGACAGGGGGTTACTGTTTCAAGCTTGTTTGGTGTGTACACACCCCGGGCAACAACCGACTGCCGAGAGAGGAAATGGAGGCTACCTCTTCAAAGTAGGTGACAACAGGGGGACAATGGCCTCTGAAGGGAGCAAGGAGCTGATGAGAGGAGCTGTGGTGGGGTGCAGGGGGCCAAAACACAACCAAAGAGTGGCAAAAGAGGACAGGAGGAGAAGGATGCAGAAGTGCTGTTGTCAGCAGAATCAAATGGCACACAGAGAGCTGGGAAAGATACAATTAAAGTGTGGAGTTAAGACAAGCTTTGAAGTTGGACATGGTGCATAATACCCTTAAAAGTTAAGGAAGGGCAACAATTGCCAGTTTGTTATGGGGCTGTTTTGAAAAAGGAAGAGGAGGAAAAAAAAAAAAAGAGTGCGACTGGTGGGAGGGTTTGTTTTTGAAAGGGTTCAGTTTGAGGGGAATGAAGTTGGATTTCAAGCGCCAATTGGCCCCAGAAGGGTTTTTCTTTTTTTTTTTTTGCAAAACGGAAAATGTAAAGTGCGAGTGGGAGTCGGCGCCTACCTGTGCATTTTGATGATGGGGATGAGTGTGTGAAAGATGGAAGAAGGGAAAGAGAGATGTGTTAGAGTGAGTGGAACAGCTAGCAAGAGAGGTGAAAGAAAAAAAAAAGACTGAAGAAAGAATGAGAAATGAAATAGGTAGGGAATTGGCAGTGAAGGAAGGCAGAGAGGAAGTAACAGAGAGGCAAAAAGAGAGACGGGGGCTATTGAAGGTTATTTATTGGTTTTTTTCCCTCGTTTTAATCCCATTTTGCGCTTGACTTTTAAGTCTACCAATGTATAGAAACAATGTCGGATGCACTGTCTAATCCCGTTTGGGCCATGAAGCTCACTCCACGCTGACAGTAATGACTTTCATTTCCTCTGCCGCTCGCACTGAAGCACCATGCAGACACTTCACAGGCCGGACGCCACTGTTCTGCCATGCTTGACAGGACAGCGATCCGTCTCTGAATCTTAACCTGAGTCTTAACCTGAACCCTGGGCTTCCTCACTCATCCTTAATCCATCACTTTAACCCCATCTCCCTCTTTCCTGACTCGGGAGCGCAGGGTTTCCCAGGGTGGTAAGGCGATTAACTTGCTCGTCCGTTCAACAGATGCCAGATTTTTATCTCTTTCCTACTGCTTCCTGTTGCTCCATTAGGTGGGGTGTGACACATCAACAGGGTGAGCACCATGGCAACAGACATGTGCACTGATGATGGCGGACAGCTCAAACACCATTTTACTTGACAAGGAGATTTTGAGTTTGAATTGTGCTCAATGTCACATTCACCATGTCCACACAAATGCTGATAAATATGAAAATGTCGGATGCTTGGAATTCAATACTGAGGCAATTTGAGCCACCGTTTTGAAAGTGGTGTTTGTTAATGCTAACAGATAAAGATTCTCCAAAATTCATCTTGTGACAATCAGATCCCTGAAATGATGTAACAAGTGTACTGTACGTCAGCATTTAAACCACCTTCAGGGCAGTAGCTACCATCGAGCACACAGAGGTCATGTCCTCAATCATATTTCTGGGAATTTGGGGGGGTTTCATGACCTCAGGAGGATTCTGTGATCAAACAGCTGGGTTTTTACGGTTGCCTCGGGTATTTCTATGGACTAAATATCTTAAGATTTGACTGTTTGTAGGCAGAAAATGGATTAAACAAACGGGTTTAGTCTCCTCCACCACTCTTGCATATGTGTCAATGTGGAGAAAGCTTTCAAACTTTAGACCAAAATGTTGGGAGATAAAAATGTAAAGAAAATACATCTTGAAATTCTGTCATTTTTAAACATTTGTTGGTGCATTTAGACAGCATTTTGCCAGTGCAAAGCGAATTTCATGTAAAGTCAATGCAAAGAGGTGACAGGGTCACAAACAGATGCAAATTCACTTTGGGTGGCATGAATTAAACTGCTAAAGCAACTGAGACAGACTGCAAAAAACTCCAGCAGTTAGATATGTGTGAAAAAAAATGGATGTGTGTTTAGTCTTCATACCCTAACCATTTGCACAGTAATACAACGGTTTTAAATGACCCACTTTGGAGAATAGCTTTTGAAAGTCAATGAATGGAAGATGCATTTTCAACTTCATCTGCATCAGTGTGGATGTGGCCATAGTCTACCTACCAATTACCACTTCAGGTACAAGACTTTGTGTATAATAATAAGAGGTTGAGAGAGATAAATGGAAGGAGCGAGACAGAGATACCAGACAGACAGAGACAAACCGCCCACACTGTCTTGAGTGCATGGTCTTCTGTCCCTTTGCTCAGCCCACGCGGCAAACTCACGCCACAATCACAGAAACACAACCCGCTGTGCCTTCTTCACTAAGGCTGTATAGCTTCTAACCCACTTGCTCTCGAATCACATGGCTGCATATCCTTTTCATAGCTCTTGTTGCATTTGAGTGACAGGGAGGAAAAAAAGAAAAACAAAACAAAAAAAAGGGAAAACCAATGCCATAAATACAGCGTCACCAAAGAGAGGAATGATACAAGCTAGGAAGAGAGACAAAGGCAGAGAACATGACGGAAGACATCAGTGTGTGTGTGAGAAGTGTTGGCGATAAACAGGTTTATTTATGCAAGCAGCGTACAGCAGCCAAACACAGGCCTCCTAGGGTCTGACTCAGAATACAGCGCTATAAAAAGCTCCAGTGACACACGGCGCACGCACACACAGACGTACAATGACTTTGTCAATCACACGCTGATGTACAGTCAATCCCACAGGCCTGTCACAAGCACACACAGTCAAATGTGTAAAGAGGCAGAGAAGAGAAGCACTGAATGACCTCGAATCGCCTTTTTCTACAGTTGATTAGAAATGAACTGCTGGTCTTTAAATTCCCATCACTGACATCCAGCAGGAATGAAATACTCACACACTGGTTTAAGGTGCCTCATCACAGCGACTTGAAGAGAAAGCGCGTTTTGCATTTGCTCTACATTTCTGAGTCACGAGGCAGTTTGTATCTTGGTGTGCACTTTGAGAATGTGCAGTGATTTTTAAACAGGCCTTTGTGCACTCATGATGCGAAAACCAAATCTCACATTAACAAGCGCAACACAGTAAAACAGCAAAATCTGGCAGATGAGTGGAAGCCTTGGGAGCTCCCTGACTGCCCTTTACTGTTGTCACACAGCAGTCCACCGTCTGATGTGGAGATAACGGAGAGGAAGCGAGGGCTTTGATCCTTAATGGGGCCATGTCAGCTGTGTGGAAATGGCATTCATGGCTTGTATTTACACAAGCACAATTATGGAGGTTTATTTTGGTGGTAGACAATCAATTAGAGTGAAACCATGTCAGAGTAATAGCAGAGATTAAAGGAGAGGTTATATAGCTGGAGCCTGTTTGGGTGTAAATGAGCAAAACACAGGCGTGCCAAACAGGACAGAGTACGCATTAACCTTCAGATCTACGGTATCATAGTCTTAAAGACTAAGTGTGCAATAATCAAAGTGTTTGTCGGACCATCTAACAGTGTCACGTCTTGGTGCGGGTGGAGAAGTGGAGGGACCCAGGCGCACACAGCCGGAAAGTAACATGTCTTTTATTATAATATCTAACACAAGGCGAACTTACAAAAGAGGTAAGCCGGCTTCTGGACGATACACACGAACACGGATCTCACAGGCAGGACGCACTCGGATATTGCTCTAACAGAGACTAGTACAACCACAAGATACCAAAACTGAAACAGGGATGTGACAAACAGTATCTAAGACATCCTTTCTGATGGTACAAAATTGGGTTTGCCACCGTGCTACAATTTCTGAAAAGGATGAAATGCACCCCTGGTGTTTCTCTGCTGTTGCTTGGATTCCAAGTAAAATCAAACTGAATGAAATGGCAAAAATGCCTCTGTATTTTTTTAAAAGCACTACTCTTATACCCATTTGACTTAGACACGCAAGACACTTATTGGAGAATGATCAGGGAGTATGATGGGAGGAGGCTATGACGACCACGTTCGAGTGTGGCCATTCAGAACAGGTTTAAACACTTTTGCCTTCAGACAGTCGGACAACATGTTGCACGCTCTAGTTTGTTTGGAGCATACTGGGGTCATTGCACAAACGTAAGCACACTTGCAGTACATGAAATAAAGATGGCACACACACTTCCTTACAAGTACAGAAGTGCACATGCATGTATGATGCTATGTTGCAATAGTTATGAATCCTCTGTGCACATCTTCCAGAAACAACAGACTCCAACAAAGGCTTCGTGCTGAAAGACTAAATTCCTGTTTCTCAGATGTCGGTCTGACAGTCCTCTCTCCTTTCGTCTTTTTTTTTTTGTTTCTTCTTTCTCTCTCCCTCTGCCTGGGCAGCAGAATCAGCACATCAAATAAACACAGAGAAGGGTATAGTGTTTCGTTTGGAGACAGCAGAACAGGTCACAGACAATGGGAACACATGGAAGTGCGCGAACTGCGGGTGTAAAAAGAAAGCAATTCCAATGCAAATAAGTGCAGGGGCCCTCTTTGAAATGAAATCTGATTTTGGAACTTAATAATTCCTCCAAACTGTTTTCCAGGAAAAAAAAAATACATTCTTTTGAAATGATCAGTATTCAAGCCCATGCATTCCTCACCTACCAGAGACACAACATACCAATGGATGGGGGCTCATTATGAAGCCCATCCTTGGTCCACCAAGTGTTATATCATCATAAAACCTCCACACTCTGGAGACATTGGAGGAAACTTGTAGACATGGTGGCCATTTCGTGGCTGAGCCATTCAGTTTGGGTTTGAGTGGAGCCGATGGTAAAACACAAAGTGGTGGTGGAGGCAGAAACAGTAAGTCCAAGGACTGTAGCATTTGGCCTGTGGTTCAAACAATCGGCTCGCAGCGCTCTTTATCTGAACCAACCACAAACCCCCAACTACTCTTTACAGTTCAAATGGGGGCTTGATGCTAAATAGTGATGGGGGAGATGGGAATTCAAGGTCTTTGACTTTAGTGTTAAAGAGCTACAGAGCTAATCTTGGTTAACATGCATGTTGTGGTCATATAAAAACAAGGGCAACAGCATGACTTCCCCTAATTGAGGGATTAATTATGAGGTATTTGAAGAAGATGAAAAACATGCTCAGAATGAAAAAAAACCCAGAACAACAGAAAGCAATGAAAAGTCTTTTATTAAAAATTATGGATTTTAGTAGGGATAGGACAATTGATATCAAAAGTCCAACAAATGACAATAGTATTAAGTAAATGATATAGAGAAAATACAAAATTGAACAATGTAACCAGATGTGAACATAAAAATATATATATTTTAACAAGACAAAGCAAAACTAAAATCTGACAATGAATAAATAGTTAATATGTTAATAAAGCCACGAGAGACAACAACAGCACATGAAACTAAAAGATGACTGGTCCAGTGGAATGACAGGTGTGTAAAATACGTGTAACAGTCAGTAATGCTCACATCTGATTGGACGTCTTGTCCTTCATGTCCCTGCGTAGGGTCAGGCTGTGGTTCTCCCATGGCTACCTGTACAGAAAGGAAACTATTGAAACAACATTATAATACATCATCATGGAATCAAAGTTAAACTAACTCTCTCTGATTGACTGTTCCTTTTAAGATTCTCAACATCTGTCCCTTTAAGTTGTGAAGTAGAGTACAGTGAAGTAACTGGTTATTTACTGTGATGTTCGTGACTGACAGTCCTGAGAGATGTTTGCAGAGATGTGAGCGGCAGCGTCGTTTGACGAGGCCTCTTATCACTGTGTATGTATAGATGCTTTTCATGAAGACATAAATGGCTTTTACAGTATGATGGATGATGGGATGATGGATGGGAGGAAAGTGAAAGCCCTCAGGACTGGATGCTGTCATAGTCAAAAGACTTCATCTAATGTACCCTGCACCATTAATAGGGCTTTACAAAGTATACTGCAAGTGAGTAATTCTGTTCATACTTAACTGTCACTACCTGAAATAAAGGTACACACAAACATACATTGTACCGTATAGAGGTACAAACGTCCACATGAACTATGTGCAGGCATGTATGCACACATGTTTCTATACAATCTAAACAATTGTGCTGACCTCCTGCTGCGACAGGCATCCAGGTCTTCCTGTAGCAAAGAGGCTCTCTTCTGAAGAAAGTGAACCTGCAACACAGACAGACAATGCAACATTTGGCACAGAGTAAATTTCAAAAATGTACTGACTGTGATTAGTTGGGGATTCAGAAACATGCCAGAAACTGGAGGTGGAGATGGTATGATGGCTTTGGGTCAATTGTGCTTTTGGGTGGAGGGGGTTAGCTAAGTGGAAGAAAGGCTTGGTTGTTAAGTCCAGGGGTCAGGACAGCAGGGGTTTGGGGGTCAGGAGATTAGGGCCGTGGGGTTAAGGCACATAGGGACAGAGGGAAGATTATGAGCCAGGTTAGGACGCTGCGAGAGGAGGCAGCACCATTCTTTTGTTTGGCTACAAAGTGTGAGTTTATTTATGAAGTGTCTTTGGCCGAAGTGAAAATAAACCCCATCTACATTTACATGGCATCTAGTGCCTGGCAGAATAATCAAGGCTCACGAAAGAATCCGTATTGTTCTGGGACTACCGTACTGGAGCCGAGGGTACATTCCTTTCTGAGGGGGAGACCTCAGGAAAGCTCTAGCATTTCACTTGGCACTTCACAGTGGTAAAGTATATGCAAAAACCTACCGAATGTGGTCGGATGCCTCCAGAGACACGAAAACTCTCCCCACCTTTTTTTCACTATGTAAAAATAATGCACTTTAATGTGCAAAACCCAAGACACCGTCAATGAGAGGAGAGGCTGCGCTGGTCACGAATTACATCTTATAAACATATCTGATCATAGAGCTGTGGTCGGTGCAGTGAAATGGAATCTTGGTAGGCCTATTTGAACAAGGCAGGGGTTTATGATGAGGTCCTTTTACAAAACCTTTTGAAGCATGTATCATGATTAGAGAAAACCCCCGTTTTGTTTACAGTGTAAAAGCTACGAAAATGAAATAATTCTGTGTCAAAAGTTGGCCCCATGATATTAGTAAGAGACACAGCTCAGAGGAACAACATGGATATGTGATTGCGGTCATGTGAGGGGTTATTGTGAGGTCGGATAGAGAGACAAGGAGAGATTAAGGTTTATAAAGGGGATTGGCAGGGTCCAAAGCGACAGCAATGTCTGTGATCGAGTGCCACACCAAAACCATCGTTGGTATCATCCAAACAAATGACTCGCATGCATGTTCATACAGAATGTTCGGGTTATGATGGGCTTGATTGATTAATAGCAAGAGAAAGTGACAAAGACAGAAGGAAATAATATAAGCCTGAGGATACAGAATCCCAAAACATGGCCACAAACACAATCTGTCCAATATACAGTGTAATGTTCAGGACTATAGGCCCTAGGTGGTCTACATACTCATGGCTGCCCCTTGATTTATAGTTTACTGGTTGTAGCAGTTTGGTCTTTAATCAAGATTAATTTCATGACATCAGAACTGGCTTCATGATCCGAGTGTACTGAAGAGGGGATTCAGACCGAAAACAGCCCAGCGTTGAAACAGCGCAAGAGGCTGCATTGTGTGCCGTTTATGGTACCTGTGAGACAATGAAATATGATCCAGGAAGTCCATTTGGAGTAACATAATGTGGGCTTATCAGATGCTAAAACAATGCACAACAGTTAGTACCACTCAAAGGCAGAATTTTACAACTCTTATTGTTAGGTAAACAGTAGAAATACGCTGTTACAAAGTAATCCACCAGGCATACAGTATGCCCGTGTCTTTGATTGGCCAGATGACAGCATGCTGTAAAAGTTGAACCTGGTTCAACCTTTTTGATGTACGACCCTGCGTTGTTTTTCTGGAGCCACCTGTATTGGTACCCCCACTGTGCCGGCAGACTGGCTCCATTCAAATGAATGAGGGGGGCATTTTTTCCCACAGGACTACTGTTGGTCTGAATGTGGCCTTATATGCATCAACTTAGAACATAGAGGGTTGCTCATGTCTGGTGGTTTTATTAAACAATACTTAACAAAAAAAGAACATGAAAATAAAAAGAGACATTTGGGAAATGTGGTAAATACAGTGAAACACGAGGGCATGTTGAAAGAGTAAAAGCCAGGAGAAATATTATGTAGGTTGAAAATGAGAACACGAGCCCCCCAGAACGCTTTCAACATTCTTGAAACTAAAGTCACCAGATTGAATGTGTCAGCGTGTTTGTTCCCGTCCTTCCTGTAGCTGATCTGTATCTGGCAAACGGTCAGCTCTCACCTGAGCTTTCAGAGAGGTGATGGTGTCCTCCAGTTCCTGTCTCAGCTCTGCTGGCATCAAACCTTTGATCTTCTCCTCGTACTCCTGACGCACCACAGTCACCTGAGAAGACAGAGGCAGAACGACCGAACAGCGCCAGTTAGCTTAGAAGGAACACCCGAACAAATACATTAATAAATCCACATTGGTCATCCAACCAACAACTTAATACATATGCATTACCCATACACACACACACCTGCATAGACAGTAAACCTTCTGTATCAATCTGTAGTTATACAATTTGTCTATTTGGACAAAATTTGGATTTTTTTCTTGATCAACATCTTGATTGATCAACAATGAGAAAGAGGCTCATTATCGAGGAAATTAATAATATTAATAATCGCTGAATAAGTGCTTCTGCTGTCCATTCACATACACACTTGCACTTCCAGGCTCGGCGACCAACTGAACAGCTCCCTTGGAGGAGACACACACACACTGACACACAGACAGTGGGTATCCCCTCTTTATTCATGGCTCAGAGTATTCCCTCGCTCTTCACAGCTCCTTCACATCTCCACAGGGGGTCCGCAGACTGGCAAGCCTCGCTATGCACAACACCCCCTACTGGCTGCTGATGACTACAGCCAGATCTGACACAATGCATTTATGGGGCCTGTTACCCAGCTGGGTTTGGAAGAGGACAGGGCCGTGGTGGAGGGCAGAACACATCAAACGCAGCAGCAGCTCAATAGCTTGCTAGCTAGCTAGCTCCACTGGGAAGGACTGGAGGAAGTCTGTCTGGGGCTAAATTACACTCCACTAAACCAGAGTCTGATTATAGAAGTTGAAAAGGGTTTGGTTAGTGCAACTCCCCCCTTTACCCGCAAACACACATGAATGGACACACACACACACACACACACACACACACACACACACACACACACACACACACACACAGAGACAGAGCTTTTACAGAACAGTAAAAGCATTTACAGCATTTTGAAGAGTTGCAGAATCAATTTATCTGGAGCTTGATGAATAGTTTAACAGAGCTCAAGGAATCAACAGGGGCTGTGAAAAGCAACAGTTTTCACCCACATATTTCAAGGTGTAACCAGAGGAGAGTCCGAGCATTTCAAGCGACCATAATGTCTTTGACAGAGCCAAAGTCCAGCTAACATTAAGAAAATCCCCACGCTCCCCACCTCTCCTCTCATCAGTCCGGTCTTTCAAGTTAAGGGACCATGAATGAGGTGAGGGGGAGGGAAAAAGATTGGTTTTCCTAAAATAATTTTCCTGTTGTGGATTTAACTGATTGTTCTGGCTTTGGCTAATTAATCTTCCTGGGCACAATGAAAGGGATTGGGAGGCACTTCAAAGCAACCTCCAGTATAAATGATACCAACATGAAGCAGCTCACTTTGTCTCGGCACAGTGTGCAGTAGATTAGTCTCCCACAACTTTGTCAATTTTTCAGGCTCCTTCTGCCCTATTCATTTTAAAGTGTCGGGACAAAAATATTGGCTCGAGAGTCCATCAGTTTGTTATATGTCTTTGTTTCCGTCTGTGCAAGAATGAAGTCAAGGATAATTTCAGAGTGACTGGTTTCAGAAGCTTTAATTTGAATGTCCAGGAGTTAAAAAATCAGCTGAAGCTACGGGAGTGCGGATTTTCAAAAAGTCTATCTATCTATAGCAGATTCTGTAGTCATAACAAAATGTCAAGCCAAGACAAAACACAATCCACTACCTCAGACCGAAGCAATAAACAATGGTTGAATAAACACATCCCTTACCAACCACTCTGAATATAAGTCTAGATTCTTCAAAAGTCACGTTCCTTAGTGTTGCATTCTTGGTTCATGTATGCTGCAGTCACCGCAGCAATGAGAGATCCGCTCTGCCTAAATTACAAGCTCCTTTGTGGCAATGCTGTCTCCATTTTCCTTCCCATACATTAGAATGGGCACGGCTACAACAGCGTATTCGCAGAGAACAGAAAGCAAGAGGGACAACTGGATACTGTACATACAGTCCCAAGGCTGATCAAACCAGACGAGTCATGAATGCTCACTTTTGGAACAACGACAAAGGGAAGTCCAAACTAGAACCGATGCATTATGTGACACAAGACGGTTTTGTATTTGGTCAACTGCACTGAATGGCAGGTGTGGCTGTTGGTGTGAGACAGACAATACAGATGAATAATATTTTGTCAGGCCGCATGCCCTTGACTGAACTGACTTCCTGTTTTCATCAGCTCATCAGAGGCACCTGTTCCCACTCTCATCATCCTCTGGCCATATAGACTGTCTCTGCCCTCCCTTCTCCGTCAGTTCGTCATAGTTTCATGTTACTAGTGTACTTGCTGTCTCTTCCAGTGTATGACCCGTTCATCCGAACCTTTGACTGTGATCCCTGCTCATCGACTCTGCACTGTTGCTGCTTGTTATCATTAAAGATCCTTGTTACTGTCACCTGCTGTTCACGGGTCGTGCTTTTGAGACCTCTGCTTGGCTGCTGTTCCCAGTGAATGACAAAATTGTATTGAAAAAGATGTATTGATCTGATCACAAAATAAGCATTGCTTTCATATTATTTCATCATATATACACGCTGCATGCACATTTGCATAAATATATTCAGTATATCTACATTAACCTGTGCAGTAGCACACCAAAGCATTTGTAATCACGTCTTTCCGCAGCATGCCTAACTAAAGCTTAGCCATAGTTTACTATGCAATGTGTGTGGGTGGAAGCAGCAGCCTTTCTTTAAACATCTCTGTTGTGGAAACGTATGCTAGGCCATGAGAAACAGGAAAAAAAAAAAATCAGACAAGGATAGGTAAAAGTACCAATTCAAATTTATGACTTCTCTGTGTCTCTCAATGGCATTAAAATTCAAAACAGGAGCATCAGTCAAACTCCCCAAAGATGTCTGACTGAGACATTGTTCCTTCAGCTTTGCATCCTCTCGCCTCTTCCAAGGTCCCTCTCCTCTCACATCTCTATTTTTCTCCTCTTTTAACATCTTTTTACAGCAAAGGCACATTTGTTTTTTCGACAGGTGGCACGTGATGGCATCTGAAGAAAAAAGCATCCTCACCATTAGGACATTAGGATGAGACCTAATGAGTTTTTGGTCATCGGCAGACTCCAGATGAGAGTGAGCAAGAAAGAAAAGATATACTTCCCAAAGCGATGAAAGGGTACTTTGACTTTATGGAGAAAAATCAGGTTTCATCTCCACAGCTCTTTTTAAAATGAGATTTTGTTTGTTCCTGATGAAGCATGATTCTCTAGTTTTGAAGACTGCGAGAAGCGGCAGTCGTTTTCCCCTCCCAGTCATCTTAAAATGACAACATTTCATCTATATATAGTCTTTAGATTGTGGTTTTGACTTTCCCTTGCGTTTGGTACTGTCACATGGCGTGGTTTTTGACAGCTGCCAGCAGAAAGGAACAAGCCCTCAACACTTTCAACGTTCAAATGAATTGTTGGGAAGCTTGATGTATGCTAATGAAGTTGGGGTGTGTGTGTGCAGGCTTGCGTGGGACGGGTTGGGGAGGTGAGTAGCTGCTGGAAAGATATTTTTTTATATACCCCCTTGTTCCAAAGTGACAAAAACCTTGTCAGGAACAAGGGGGTACATCAAAAATGCCGCCACTCACAAAGTTTGCACCTCCACATCCACTGAGTTGGCACTCAGAGCTCACCAAGGAGCGATTTGAATTCAAAAACACTTTGCTGCTGCGAGAGGGGGAAAAAAGAAACTGCTTCACAAAAGTGAAAGGGGGGGGGGACAGGAGGAGATTAGAAGTGGCTACAGATCTTAGTGAAGTTGTTAGAACTATAGGATGAATTGTAGCTGCTGATGTAATGTACCTCAATCAAAACAGGAAAATGACTGAGCCTACAGAACTTGAATTCAACTCCTGCATTTTTATGTCTGCATCAATACTGAAAACAACTACAGAAATGATTTATTTTTTACTTTACTAAAACTCCCATGTTGCAGGAGAATACATCTCTTAAACTTGTACAGTTCACCGTGCCCACTGTATCATTATGTATTTATACAAAGAGCTGTACTCTTCAACATTCTGCTCCTCTCTTCAAGGAGAATTAAACCACACAGTAAGCTGCTGATCCGCCATTTTAGAGTGGGGGAGCCTGCGAGGGCCCTGCAAGTGTAAGGCAAGCAACATCTGTGTGAAGTCTGGGCAGAAAGGCTGTTTTTGCATGTGAGGGATCGAATTACAAAGACAAGTCTTGGCAGATAAACTAGGGAAATATCAGTGTGAGGAGAGCGTGAAGGTTTATTATCACCAACCAAAAAACAATGCACACATGAACCGTGATGAACATAACAATGCATATGTACATGTGATATACAGTCATGTAAACGGCCACACAGAAACAATCAAAAACATACAGTCGAAGTTTTCCTATTAGGTAAGGGCAGGGTAGGAGGCAGAAGTAAATATATGATTCAGATAGTCTCTCTACCCACACAGGCAGAAGAACTGTAACTCATTGCCAAAAAGAAAGGGGTGCCCATACACAAATCTTTGGCAGGACCCTGTTAACTTGCTGGTCTCAACCAAGGAAGAGTGACAATGGGAGAGTAACAGTGCAATGGCAGAGAAAGACTTAAAACAGCACTCATCTATCGCTGCAAACAGCAAATTCCAGGGGCCTAGAAAAACAGCACCAATCGTTCATTGCACACATTTACAATGAGAACATTGATTATTGCAGACTAAATAGCATTGAGAAGATATGGCTTACTTCCTAGGACAAAATGATGTGCAGGGATGGCTACTGGATCTATAAATTTAACACATTTTAACCATATGAGCCAAATTAATTATTTTCTATACTTTTTATATAAGGTTTGAAGTGATGAATCTATGATGTTTATGATGACATTGGAATGTCATTGGGACTAGATAAGTGTGGTCGGGTGGTATCCAAGAGAGGGAAGGTAGTCGAGGCAGATGACCGACCGCCCACCCAGAGCCTGGTTCTGCTCGAGGATTCTGCTTGTTAAAAGGCAGTGTTTCCTTGCCACTGTCGCCTAGTGCTGCTCATGGTGGAATTGTTTGGTCTTTACATATAAAGTTGGTCTAGACTTGCTCTATATTAACAAGTGCTATGAGATAACTCTGTTATGATATGGCACTATATAAATAAAATTGAATTGAATTGAAAGGTAGTCAGAACTGAAGGGATTAGACTACCAGAAGGCGACATAGCAGATATTGAGGACAGCTACAAGTACCTTGGAACCCCTCAAGCAAATGGGAACCATGAAGAGGCAGCAAGAAAATCAGCCACAGCTAAGTACCTCCACAGAGTAAGGCAAGTCCTGACAAGTCAGCTGAATGGGAAGAACAAGGTCCAAGCTATCAACACCTATGCCCTGCCCATCATCAGATACCCTGCTGGCATAATAAGCTGGCCAAAAGAGGAGATAGACACCACCGATATAAACACAAGGAAGCTCATCAGAAGGCATGGAGGATCACCCCAAATCCAGCACACTGAGACTGTACACTAAGCGGAAGGAAGGAGGCCGAAGACTAGTGAGCATCAGAGCCACTATCCAGGATGAAACCAATAAGATCCATGAGTACATCAGGAAGATTGCCCCAAGTGATAAGTTGTAACATGCTAGCAGGCAAGGCATACATGGAATGCCATAACCAAGTGGCTGGCATAGTGTACAGGAACACCTGTACCAAATATGGGCTGGAAGTCCCAAGGTCACAATGGGACACACCTCTGAAGGTGGTTGAGAATGACCAAGCTAAGATCCTGTGGGACTTTCAGATACAGATTGACAAACTAGTGATGGTGAACTGATTGGGCATAGTGGATGGACAAACAGCAGAAGAAGGCAGTAGTGACAGATGTAGCAATCCCAAGTGACAGCAACATCAGGAAGAAGGAATACGAGAAGCTCGAGAAATACCAAGGGCTAGAAAAGATGTGAAAAGTTAAGACAACAGTGGTCCTTGTGGTAATCGGAGCACTCAGGGCTGTGACTCCCAAACTGGGTGAGTGGCGCCAACAGATTTCAGGAACAACATCTGAGATCTTTGTCCAGAAGAGGGCAGTACTAGGAACAGCTAAGATACTGCGCAGGACCCTCAAGCTCATAGGCCTCTGGTAGAGGACCTGAGCTTGAAGGAAGAATAGACTGCCCGAAGTACACACACACACACACACATACACATATATATATATATATATATATATATTCCCCTCTCGCCCCTTCAGGCGATGGCAATAAGGCATTGGGGCTAGACATGAGTAATACCAGGAACCTGTCCATTAGCTGTGTGCAGGCGTTTTAAATGTCTACACTGCCACTTCTTACTCTGATGAAGACATGTTTTATATTGACTGAATGTTAGTTACTTATTAAAAAGCTCTTACTATAACAGTGCACTTCAGATGTTATAATTCCAGATCCTGCCTCAGCTGTCTTATCTGTGGCATCGGCTTTAGCTCCGAGTTGGCTGATGCACTGAGATTCCTTCATTCTTAATCGACTATGGCACGCTTCCTGTTTGTGTCTTTGCTGCCAACTTTGACACAGTAAAACAATCTGTGATAAATTAGTGAAATGTGTTTGTGGCAAAGAATCAAGAACTCGAGTACCTAAAATTGGTACCAAATGCTTAGTCAGATTCTTTGACTCATTCTTTGCTTCAACATATTGCCTGATTTAGCAGCATTTTTGTACCAAAATCTGTGTTTCTTACGAGCGCCAGTATCAAAAGATTTTAACCATACAAGAATAAGCTTGTTTAGAGTGTTCTAATGTGTTTAATAGAAGCAAAAATAATATAAAATTACATTAATAGAAATGATGTCCACAAACGTTTTGTTTTTAAACTACATGTCATCTTCAAAGCAGTGAGCCAACATTTGACTGAAACAATATCATCTACCTGAAGTATACTTCATGGCTTGATTTTGAAATGATTTTGAAAGATATCAACTTCTTTCTTACTTTGCATGGCTTGCTTAATAACTATAAGACTTTATAACAAACAGTATGTAAAAAATACGACACACTGGTTTCTAGGGCAATTGACCATATGTTTGACTTTTAGAAACATAAAAAGATTTACTCTTCAAAAACACCTCACCAATAATCAATTGATTGTGTCTTAAATGATGGATCACACAGTAAGTAACACAACAACAAATAAAAACACCACAAAACAAAAAGCTGAAAAAAAAGTCACCCAAACCATACGAAGTGATCTGACATTAAAGCAGGTAGGTTCAGGGGTCAGCTCCTCCTATGTTATAGGAAACAACACGCAGCGCCTCTGGGACTGGGTTAGCGACCAGCAGCTCCTAAAAACCACTGACCCCTTCCGGCAAATTTATGACGGCCAGACACTGAGGTGTGTGACGATTGTGTGAAGTGTGTACAAGGGTCAGTGGGTGGAGCAGAGGGGACACAAGAGAATGAATGCCTTTGGTGTACATACCAGAAAGAGCCTCCTGTGTGAGTGTAGTCATTATTGCTTTCTTCTCTGTGTGTGTCAAGGTTAAAACAGAACCTGATTACAGGGCATTCTGGAGAGCCATGAGCAGTGTGTGTGCACACAGAGGCTTCCATCTGAACACAGGAGGTGGTGGCATTCCTGGCCCTAGGCGCTGGCTCTTGAAGCCAAATCTCAAGGAATTTGGGAAATGTGCGAGGGGGCATATCTCTGGCTATGAACAGGAGATTGAGAGATGGTAGAATGATGAGGGGAGGGCAGAAAGAAAGGAAGAAACCATTTCTTTTGTGGCCCTTTGGAGGGTCTGGTAAGGATGGCAACTGAGGGGTGAGCGCGCTAAGGACATAAGGTGATGGGGGAGCGGAGATGGGCGTTGATCAGTAATGGGATCAAGAACTCAAGAAATTATTATTTGATTAATAAGACAAAAGTCAAATAGAGGTGATGTGCTGGCAAGAAGCAAAAAGAAGTGTGACGAAAAGGCCGGCTGTTGAAAGAAATTAATGTTGGGCAGCGAGAGTGATGCAACGGTAACGAGCAAATGAGTTTGAGTAAGAAACCGCCTGCTTCTCTTGTACACGCCTGGCGAGCATGAAAGAGAGAGTGAGAGTGAGTGTATTACCTTCTCCTCAGTCTCCAGCTCTTTGCTAAGCAGCTTCTTCTCTGAGCAGTGCAGCTGCCTCTGTAGACTTTCCACCTTTTCCTGCAGAGCCTGGGGGGGAAGGAGAGACAAGTCAGTGTTGTCAACTGACTGACGGAAAAAAGAAAGCATCTCGAGATCTGTGTGGTGTAATGTGAAACTGACGCACACTGATATATTTTAATCCACTGCTACAATTGAGTTGGTCGAGAGACACGTGCTGAATCTGAATGAGGAGCGCAACTGAGAAAACAAGAGCAACCAAGAAGAACGGAGCCAATGAGAGAATATTCAAGACACAAAAAAGGTAGACAGAAGGGAGGACAGAGGGACAGTTAAGAGAGATGCAGCCTGTGATTAGTCTTTGCATGTTAAAAGGCTAATAATAAAGTCATGACATTAATTACTAGCAAGCTGGCCTCATTAAGCCCAAACTCATTTCTAGACAAAGGCAGAAAGAGAGACATTCTCACTCAAGGAATTAGCAAATTTTCTAGGCTTTTGTAAAGTTGCATTCCTTCAAGGGTAATTTTTTTCTTTGGAGGTATAAGAGAGATATACTGTATCATTTAGTGGATTATAACCCCACTCCAAAACCTGAGTTGATCAAATTTCCCCATAGGGCACCAATAAAGAATTTGATCTATTTGTCTTTGTAAGATTTAGGCAAGAAATAAAGAAAATTGACTGTGTAGGACATTTAGCCCCCTATCTACCTATAAGTGATAGCAGTGGAAAGAAAGGTGAAGCTCCTGCATATGACGCAGAACCAGATGTTTTGAGTGCACATGTGGACACTTCGTCTTTGATTAGTATGCTTGACAAGCAGAGAGAGTGTTACACACACCCTCCTTCAAGTGTATAGGACACTGGCTAGCATCAATATCCTCAGCGTCTCTCCCCAGTGGAGTTGAGTGATCGGGCCAGGTGTTGCCTTGTTGATTTTCTGAGCTGAGGGAAACACAGTCCAGGTGATAGGCATGGCCAGCCTGATCTACAACCCACCCACTACATGGACATAAATCACACAGACTGTCAGGCTTCAGGGCCAGGTTGAACTTCTGGGTAGCAGCTTTCTGAGAACAACTGAAGAAAGGAAGGAAGGAAGGTGCAACACAAAACAGTTGAAACCTTTGTTATCAGTTAGATTGTTAGATACAGATAATCTCACAGTAGCTGAAAGTTACTTTTTGATGTGTAATCATTTTCTTTTTATAATCTAAAACATCAAGACTGCATCACATTGTGAACCCATGCCTGAGCTGCATTGATTCAGGTAAAAGAACTTTATAATGCACAATGGCTAATTTAGGCCTCTGGCAGGTGGAAATCTAGATCAACACGTATTACTAGATTATTACAATTCCGGAGCATGTTGAGGTCAGCTTTTAGATTTGGAGGATGAAAGGCATCTCGTTTCCAGCGTTTTGATCCCATTAATCTGGGTATTTCTTAGCCAGTCACGATCCCATCACAGCCCACATCTCCATCCAGCGCAACCCCTTGCCTTCGATTTCATCATTTCATGTTGTTTATTGGTGAATCAAAGGCTCCACTAAAAAGATATTTTAGTGGAGTTGACACCATTTTTCATATGTTTTCTGATTGTAGTGACCAAGACATGTGAGTGTGACCTTTTTCTGTTGGAGTTTTTCCTTATCAAAAGTCCAAGGATAGCGAGTGTCACAGAATGTGTTGCACAGGATGTAAAAGTCTTCGGAGACCACTTTCAGATTTGGAGCAAAATTAGCAAAATTGAGCAGTTTACTTTAGCACATATGAGCATCAAACTACTGTATGTATTAGTGTATTTTTTGTTGTATGTCGATTCATACCATTCCTTCCTCCAATACTTCCCCACTGTGACCCTAATCTCGCCTACATCTATCTCTTTAGGCAGAAGTACCGCTAACAAAGAAGATGAGAGACTCTGAGGAACCCCCCTCCTTCTAAATCTGATTCCCCGCACTGTGACACAGCATTTCTGGACCAGGTCTTCTGGGAAGTAAGGCTGACTAGTGGGCCTCACTGGTGACGTGTTCGTCTCTTTCATGTGGGTTCTGTTTCTGATGTGCTAAATACAACTCTGAGGGTAGAGGTTCAACAGTTGTCACTTCATTAATAGAATCATATGGGATGACTCTTCTGATGAATAAAAGCACTTTGTGAGTCAGAAAGGGCCTCGGAAATATTTAGGAATTTTCACTGCCAGGCATGGTGGTTGCATTATATGACGTTGAGGCCTGTGGTTAGGCATAGAGCAACCCATATCACACTAGCTCTGATAGTCAAAAAAAAAAAGACTAAAGCAATAAAACAAAACAATTAAGCCGACAAGGTAGACACCTGTGAACACTGTGAGCACAGTCCCCCTGATGCCGCTTGAATACCCGTGTCTGACTTCGACTTTAATCCAGTACTAGACTTGGGGGCAAAAATTTCAAATGAAAAGGAATTGGCAAATTTACATGGCTAAAACTAACAGTTGTTTAGGGGTACATATGACAGAGGACACACATTAAAATCTGAAGACGGCTCCCAGGTGCTGCAGCTTTGTCACTGATCCCGCATCTTCTCCATCTAACTTCCTGTCAGTCTTAAATCTGTTCTTTATATATCCACACATGTATTGCATGGAAAGAAGACTCAACGTACACACAACATGTACAGAACGTTGTTTCTATATTATTTAGTGTGTCAAAGAGCGTGGATGGCCGTTGTGTAGAGGGTCCTGCTTAAGTGTCTCCAGATGCTCAGGGTGATATGGTCTTTATCAGCCATGCAGACTGGGATCATTGTGAACAGGCCAGGAAGAGGGGGAAATCAGATTTCCTTTGGTTGAGGTGGAGGGAGGGGGGTGTGGAATGAGAGCAAAAGGTGAAAAGTAAACAGAATGCAAAGCTGGCAAATGTCTGGGAAGATAAGAAAGAAATGTGACGATATCAGGAAGAAAGAAAGAAAAGAAGAGAACGTTCAGACAGGTGAGAATGAGAGAAGATACTGAGGAAGAGGGGAGGGACATGAAGGAGAGAAACACGTGGCTGGAGTGAAGAGACGGGGCAGTGGTGTACCTCTTCTGCATAGTCCCTCAGTCGGGAGCTTGAAGGCCTCTCTCACCTCTCCATCAGCAATGTGCCTCTGCCTTTCATTCCAAACTTTGGCTCAAAGGATTAGCGAGGCACACGCGCACACAAGCACCAACAAACACACCGCTCAGAGCGATCCATGCAGGTGTAGGCATGCATTAATATTAACAGCAAAAGTTCTAAAAATGTGAGTGCTAGACTCAGTCAAATGAGTGTGCAATTCCAGTGTTGTATGCACACAAACATACACACACACAGATGCCTGAGTCATCTTTCCTGGGTGGTCCTCCTGTGCAGATAAGGCAAGCATGTTTCCCTAGGGTGAAGTAAAAGCAACAGAGGGCAGGAAAAAATGCAAAGAAGAAAGAAGGGAGGGAATAGTGGGAGGAGGAAAAAAGGCCAGGGGCCTCTTTAAACTTGGTGTTTTGTTAGGAGCCGAGCTGCTCTTCATGTGCGGCGGGGCCTTCTATTTGCAGCGTGCTGTCAGAGGTTTCTCCCAAAGTCTGGATTAAAGAGATCCTCTAATGACACTGAGGCTGGACGACTTCAGACAGCAGCAAAAACCTCACACTGCACCGCCTCCAGCCAAGGACACACACACACACACACACACACACACACGGGTAAGAACAGATACATACACAAGGGGCACACAGATGTACATAAGCAAAGACACAGTATATGGACTGCGCCCACACACACACACACACACCAGCTTTAGTAGAACAAGGCGGTGTGTGTATGTATGTCTACTGATCTAATAGTAAATAATAAAGGAGGTGCTAACCTCAAGGAGAGGTGGATGGCCAGAGAGATGAGCACAGACTCTCTTTTATCTGCACTTTTATCAAAGGATTATGGGAAAGGTAAAGAAGTGAGTGTAAGAGAGAAGCTGTAGGAGGAGTAGGAGGAGGAGGAGGAGGAGGAGGAGGAGGGAGGTCTCCCTCCTGAGGTGTTAAAGAAGTGAAACTTTTGCTTTGCTTTCTGTCTGTGTAGGAATAAAAAGATGTGGTTTAGCAAGTCGACCAGGACAGCCCCTCTGAAAGATATCACTGATATTGGTATGAATTGCCTTGCCTTCAGTACTTTGATGCTTTTCAGCACTTTTCCCAGAGTTGATACTGTGAGGTACTGTGATGGTGGCAGTGGCAAACTCTCCTGAACAGCAAATAGAACAGTTATCTCATCTATTGCAATGTGCACACATGTCGGCACAGTAAGTGGAGGCGCCTTCCCTAGTTTTGATGAAAATAGTAAGACAATTGCTGCGGTAATGAAGACATGTTGCAACCCAGCTATGCCTACAGGGGAAACACACGGTTCTTTATCCTTTCGTCTCTGCCTCTTTCAGCTGCTGTGAGCTACAGTACAAAGAAAATAGGAAACAACTCTGAAATATGCACCATATGCCCTGTGTGTGTGTACTTGTGTGTGTGGGCATATTCTGTTTATCAAATGGTATATCATTTAATGGAGTTTTAGCAAAACATGCAAATGCAAATTGTAGCCTAAAAACTCTCACACGGTCTTATATAAGAATAAAACATAGATCCCTGTTTTAATTCAGGACTGAATCTTCAGTCAATGATGTCACACACGTTGCTACAAATATTAGCAGGCAACCATGTTTCTATATACATCTAGATGACAGTATTTTACTAAATTAAATGAAGTCAGTCTTCTAACCTGTTGACTGCTGACTACATTAAAGTATAATTTACATTAAAAAAACTATCAAAAAGTGCATTAAAAACTGTGAATGTGAGGGAGTCACTTGTAGTGCTGAAGCAGACTCTGCAGCTCTATGCAGATTTGAACCAATTTAGCTAATAATTTTGATGTTCTACCTACCTTAACACAAACTGTTGAGTCTCACTCTTCTCATTAAGTCACAATATTAAACTGTAGGTACATGTAACACTTAGCAACTTGATATGACAATAGCAAGTCAGGAGTGTGTTTCTGTGAAATATTTGAGTATTCCTGCCCCCTGGTGATCACATAGATTTAACTATGAATCCAGTGGCTGACTTGCATGTTATATCAAGCATTGCGGCCATTACTGAAAGTAGACTCCATGATTCTTTGTATTGTAATCAGAAGACATTTTTTTGGAAACAGTTAAGTTACAAAGCCAGCAAGGAGATACAGTATGTGGGGCGGTGGCTCACCCTCAACCCCATGTAGGCAGATCGCTCTGCCTTTAGCATTTCAAGGCTGGTAATGTGTTGGCTAGTCGCTCAGGATGTGATTGAAACATGAGGATTTAATAATAATGGAGATTTAGGAAAGCAAAATTCCAAAACATCTAGCGATTCTGTGCATGGGATCCTTCAAACAGGAACGCACAAGACATTAGGCCGTCATGGTTTATTTGTAGTTAGCATTAGGCCAGTGATTTAATGAGTTTGTTGACCGTGAGTGGAGTATGGTCTCTATGAGCTGTTCTACTTCCCACATTCCCTAGTTGCATCCTGGAATGTTATCTCTCTCTTACTTCCACCTCCTCTGATACGTGGATCAAACACTGCCGGGAATCTGCCGACAGCTGGAAAAGTCATCAATCAGCCAACACCAGGCACACATGTAGAGTCGCACGCACACACACAAACATATACATGGACATGAAGGCAGATGGATGCTTACACAGATACATAAACAGAGTCAGAGAGTGAAAGAGAGAGCCTTTACACATACATGTACACATACATGCACCAATGCATATATAAAAGGACAAAACAAGTCTAAACTAGAAGTTGGAGTGCTGCCTTACTGACAGCACTACTGTCTCCGCACTCCTTTTAAGATTTAAGAGAACAATAGACACACAAGAGGCAGGACTGCACCCAGCGTTCTACAAAATAGTTATCATTTAATCTATAACTGAACAAACACACTGGCTTTGTTAATTACACTCAACTGAAAACATTAGCAGTCACGCTAGAGAGAGCACATGATCTATTGGTTGGTTGTTTATTGCGTTCAAGGCACTTTGGTCCTTCAAACGCTACATTGCTCAACTTAAACCTCGACAACTCAGAACAACAAGCCCTTTCACAATATGAACTTACCAACTCTTTCTTATGTTGGTAAATAGTTGTCCACTTACAAAATCAGAAAGAAACAATATGGTCATGCCACTGGAATCCTCTTCAGTTACCTTTAAACCCTAGTTAAACACGGTATGTAACTCTCTTTGATTTGCTAATGTTTGATAAGTCACCACTCAATATTTTTGCTTTGTCTCTCTGCCATTTCACATTGGATACCCATAACACACAGAGGTGCTGATTTGGTTTATAGGACAGGCAAACCTAAGATTTGCCTAAAGGCATAAAACAGTTTGCACAAAACTGCACTACGAGGTGTTGATTCTCAGTGACACTGACCGTAATAATCTTCCATATTACAGGGAGTCATTTGATTCAGTGTTAATATTGGAATAAATTCTTAATACACATTTAAATAAAAATTAATACTGTGAAAGTAGTATTCACTCCCACATGCACAGAAAGAGAAGAAAGTGGCAGAAACACAGATGGCTTAACTCACTTCAGTAAACAAATGTGCGGTTCAAGGTTGACACGAAGAACATGGACATGTGTTGAAGGACATGGACAGACACACGAACAGAGAAGACAAACGTACACACACACACGCACACGCACACACACACACACACACACACACACACACACACACACACACACCCACTGAAGCTACTCTTTGACTCTGCAACAGAGGGTATCCAGCACACCTGTTCTTGATCCACTGCTGCCATTCCTTCCCACGGGCAAAGTCATCCTTTCAACCCCCTCAGAAACTAATGCATATATAACTAAAGAACTACAGATAAACTGCAGCTGCTACAACTAGCCCCTCATATGTGTGCATGATTGTGTGGCTGTGTGTGTGTGTGTGTGTGTGTGTGTGTGTGTGTGTGTGTGCGCGCACACAGGAGCATTGTCCCTCGTTACTGGTCTGCATGCATAAAGGCAGAGCACCTACATCACATGGATTCCATCTAAATTTGACAAAGAAATGTACACCCCACATTGTCTCATGTACAAAGAACCATGCACCTCATATATTCAACCTCACCCTCAAACAGAGTGAAAGAGTGGTCACTGTTGCATTATGTAATGTGTCTGCTGTCACATCACCCTGAAGACAGTACAACAGGACCTTCTCTTTGACTAGAACTAGAACTTACTGCTGGATGGGCCTGGATCAAAGGTGTGTATCCCTGTGTGTGTGTGTGTGTGTGTGTGTGTGTGTGTGAGAAAACACGGAGCATATGTGGGTGTATGTTAGAAAATGCAACACTATTGAAAGATGCAGAGACAAGGACACTAACTCAAAGCTATGTTTGTGTGTGAGTTTGAGGGACGGAAAGAGGCAGATAAAGACTTAGTGAGGAGAAAATGGGAGCGAGTATATGTAGGCCCATGTATAAGAATGAGACATGAACACTAATTTATAGGTGTGTGTGTGTGTGTGCATGCGTGCGTGTGTGCACGCGCATGGCAGCATTCGGCAGGCAGAAAGACAGGAAGCACTGCTGTGGGGAGCAGGAACAGCGGTGCTGATCAAAGCCCAGGCGGGTGACACTATGGGCGGAGTGCCATTGTTTATTCACCAGCCACCTCTCCCTTTTGGCAGGGCGAGGTGAGCATGTGTGCCCGTGTATGTGTGTGTGGAGACAGACAGAGAGTTTGAGACAGAAAGAGTTGGAAAGATACAGAGTTGGAAAGATAGTGTGTGTGAGAGAGAAGAGACGAGGTGTGTGTGTGTGTGTGTGTCTTTGTACCTTTCTCTTGGCAGGCTAATGTGGGCTTGAGTTCTGTCAGATTTGGCAGCTGCACATTTCAGGCGCACACTCTTGCACACACAGACAAAAACACTGCCTGTGCACATGGCCACACAAATGCACATCATGTACTCAAGTAATCCCAATAACCTCACTATTAAATTCACATTCACCTCAAACCCCTGCGTCTCATCAAAGGCAAAACCCACCCACAAATGGAGACACATTACCAAGACACCACATGTAGGGTAACAGATGACATGAGAAAGTGAGTTATTCTCTAACCCAAATGTTGGTTATGTACCAAAGTGCTACACTGGCTTCCTCTATATTGGTTCCCATTGCCTTTACCTAATATGAATAGACTGCACAGTTATAAAAGCAAATGCAGCACTTTGACACCAGTGTGGTTCCAGTGCATTAAAGCCACCCACTCCTGCCTTGCCCACTGTTATGGGATAATTGGCAACCTAAGTACAACTGACTACAACTCCATATGAGGGACCATTCATTGGAAACAAAGGCGGGAAGTAAGGTGCAACATTGCAAGGGGAATTTACAAAATCTCAGCTTCTCTTTATTTACTATCCAAAGTGTGACAGTGCGACTTCCTGTTCCTGATGGATGGACGTGTTTACGGTTAGACCACTGGCGTATTGCTTGATTCTCGCTAGTGAGTCTGAAAACCAAAACAATGATCTTAAAGTGGTGTACAAGAAGCCCTTTCACATTAAAAAGAGTCATTTATTTCAATGTTAACATGAACCAAATCTCTAATTGAGCACCACATCACAAAGCCAAAACAGGAAGGTATAGTGCGTCTGCTCATTAATCTGGACAGGAGAATCACATTAAACCGCCTGTGCACGTCACATTTGCATCATACACTTTGATATTTAGTCTATTTGCTATTCAAATGGAGTAGAGCCAGCAAGGCAAAGCCAGTGTCCCGGTCTGTGACAATGCACGCCAAGCTGACACACACTCATGCCTATATGTACACACAGGATACGCTCCCACACACACCGCACAAAAATACTCCTCCACCTAAATGCCACTTATACAAAGAAAACCCAGATAATGAGCATACTTAACTGTACTACCGTTGTTCTAAAAAAAGGGGTTTACGAGATACAAAGGTCCCCGCAGTAAACACCCACATTTAAGAAGTCACATGTACAGTAGAGCCACAGAGGGAGCTAAATTCGGGCTAGAAACGGCAGAACGGGGCTGGCGAGGAAAAAAAAAACAGACATCTGATCCGGTGCAGCATGCATTCAGAACAACTGTTTTGGGATTACCCCGATTCAAATGCGCGGATAACTTTGATGTTATGTTCTTCCCCTCCCATTGTCTGAAGCCCCTCGTTCTCTTCATAATCCGAGCCCTTTGAAGTGAGCAGCATGGAAACAATGTCAGCAGGCGACACACTCCCTCCGATGGCCCACTGACAGCTCTCCACCATTTCTTTCTTTCTTTTTTCCCTTTCTCCCCTTGTCCTTCTGTTTGCTGTCTCAATCCTCACACTTCCTCCATCCTTTTGTTGGTCCCTCTTCATTGTTTACCATCTCGCCCTACTCCTCTTCCTCTTCTTTCAAGTTTACTTAACTCTTTATGTTATTTCTTTATTTTCTGTCTCTTTATTTGCTGTTTGACCAATCTTACCTTCCTCTCCTCCACATTGATTGTCTTCTTCCCCTCATGTCTGGCCTTTAATAAGCAATTCAACCATTAATTGGAGTCTCATTAGCGGGTGGTTAATACAGGGGGGATCATAATAATGAGGACACAAATAATGGAAACAGAAAGCCTTTGTCTGCTCCCAACACAGATGCCAAGGCCTGTGTCTTGTAACACAGGCTACAGCGGGGGGGACAGCGTGTGTGTTGTGTCATGGTACAGTTATATTACAAACAACAAAACTACAATATGAACAAGCATAGCCATGTCGCTAAAAATGTCCCCATGGAACGTCATAACATAATGACAAACATTTCATGGAGTTATAGTAATAAGGGATACTTTATTGTGTAATATGAATCTCATCATGGAATAATGTTCCTGTTGATTGTGTCCTCCATTTAGACTGCAAGCACAGACTGCGAACAGGTAACAACTCACTTCAGTTAAGCAGGAATAAAAAATGTATTAAATAAAGTGCTCATGCCTGAATACTGGGTGACACTTCATCGTGTCACTAAAGCATAAAAAAGTGAGCAGCTCATCGTCTACAGTGATTTGCATGTGTGTAGTCCCTCTGGAAATGACTTCCTGGAGCTTTGTTGATCATAATCTGAACACAGTGTCACAGTGAACGTGAGAGAGATTCTGGGTATGATCTGAAATTCCCCATAAGCCCCATCTGGGTCAGAAAAACGATTTTGTGAAGGATCTGGACTGAATGATTTGGACCACAGAACCACCATCAGCCTTTACTGTCAATTATTCATGGATAGCAACAGAAATCTGGACATTTCTCTGTGTTGGCCAGCGCTGGGGCAAGCCATTTCAGAGAAAACTGGCCACTTTAGGAGAAACGTCAGGTCTGAGAGAGGGGGGGCCTGGGCTACCAGGGCCTGGAAGGAGGGGAGCTCTAAAGAGAGGCTCACAGACCTGCCTCCTTACTATATGAGGCAGCTGCAACCGCAAACAGACAAGGTTGTGTTTGGAAACATGTCCTGATCCCAGACACAACAACTCTTTATTTAGTGAGCCACACCCAATCAACTGCCACTGTGTCCCAGTCTGGTTGCTAGGGCAAGAGGCAGAATAAAGGATCCTGTGAGTCCAAAAGAGAGATGTACACGGAGGAGGACAAAGATCTGGGAAAATAACAGACAGGATGAACAAAATATTGTTTTATCTGCACATTTTAAAAAGTGTGTAGAAAGTGCACTGTACTGTATGCACAACAGTCATAGGCAGGCTAACAGTGTTTTATATTAGCAGTGGCATATCAAAGTTTCTAAATATTATCACCTAATGTTGTTCTACAAATGAAGCTTAATTAGGACTGGTTTAAAGTAACAAACATTAGGTGAGAAATAAAAGGGCTAATGCTAAAAAAGGAGCCCGAATGTAAAGTTTAAGTGTAGAAGAGAATGACAGTAATGATATAGAGAGGCTCCGACATGGAGTGCAGCAGACAGATTTACAAGCTTCAGCCAGACACAGAGCACACAAGCCACTTAAAGAAACTAAGGCGTTTGCAACGAGCCATAAAAATGACAGAACACATGCATACGAACTGTGACCGTGCTTTGACAAAGGGAAAGCGACCCGTGTCTACTCTATAAAAGTCAAATCCAGACGAGGATTTTTTTGAGAATGTAGGTTACTGGCGCCCCCCCCATCATCCATATCTTAGTCTAAAGGTTTGCCTCGGCAGGGGAGCACTGCACAGACCAGTGACAGGTTAGATGCTAGGAGATTAAGATGATAGGAAAAATAGAGAAAATGGCAGACACTTTGAAGATTGACCAAAGCCGGCGCAGATGCTGCAAGTAGTACAGTTTATAATCCACTCCATTATAGTTGATGGTGTATGTACATGTACTGAAGTAAAAAGAATTAGGTAAAAATGAATAAATAAATAAAAAAAAGGAGCAAGCAAGAAACAAATTGTGTAAACTCAAGTTTTTGTGGGAGTTTGGTTATTGTGCACAATGCCTTAATCAATCAACTGAAACAATATTATGAAATCTAATTAAAAAGACGACGTGCGTTTCTAGCTGGTGTGCTCACATTTACACTCCCAGCGGCTGCAGTTGTTACATGATACTTTGAAAGTAGGAGACAATGAGGCAGAGCTGTGGCTCCCTGTTCATACTCCTTTTAACAATAACTCCCTGATCGGATTCATTGATGCAAATGTCACTGACCCACTGAAAACAGGTGCCCAGCTGCTTAATATCTAACTTAAACTCACTGCAGACTGTGTGAAACACTTCTCCAGCAAAACGTTTTTTACACACACATCCATGTGATTGTGAATGATTTTGTGTTTTCCCAACTTATAAAGTCAGAAAAGTTATTTTTCTTTTTAATAACAAAATTGTGACATGCTGCTCTGATTAATTACTGGAGATCAGCATCAATTGTCAGTGTCAGCTGCTGAGCTGAATCCTGATGTACGTTGCCTTATAATAAAATAAGTTATTAGATGATGCCTAACTCATTCAATAAGTGATAAGTAGGTCTTTATTTCAGGTATAGTACCTGATAAGTGCTAATTATGTTACAGCATACTCTGATAACACAGTAATAGTGTTCTGGACTCCACACATAAACAGCTCAGTAACAAATTCCATGTGATCCGTAAAGGAGTGGCGTTTAGCAAAACACTGTATTCTCCGTTCATATAAAATGAGAAAAATACAGGTAATTTTGTTTGTCAGATCATCAATGTTGATAGATGCAATTACCAACTGTGATTAAGTGCCCAACACTGACCTTGTTGGCCTGATCGGCGTGGTGAGTTATTGTCCTCCTCTCCTCATCCCACCGAGCGTTGGTCTCCTCCAACTGCTTCTCCATTGCCTGCTGCAGACGAACAGCCTCCTCCTTTGAGTCACATACGGACGTCTGCAGCTCCGCAATTAACTATACGTGAGGAAAAAGATGAATATAATGAAAAGTTTGATTTTAATTCTTGATTTTGACTGATCCTCATGTGTGTGTCCAGGATTGACAAAAAAAAACCACAACAACACAGTGTTATTCCCACTGGTCAGTGAGTAAATCAAACGATAAGTTGGCATACTGACAAATGACAAGTGACACAGTATAATCAAAGTGGAGAGAAAACCTGTTGCCAGATGCAAAACATGTTCTCTAAACAAAATGCTGATTTGCGTCACTTCACTGGTCTCCAACTTGACCTGTGTCAGACAGAAAATACATGTCATGTATTTGGATGGTAGTAATAATCACCTTGAAACACTGCTTTTCCCAGAGTCTCGTGTCTTTTTTGGAACGAGACAGAAGACACAGAGAAAGCAGAGAGAACGAGAAGAGGGAGGTTTAAAAAAAAAACAAAAAAAAAAACAGGAAGGAAAAAACAACTTCCTTTTTGAAGAGCAGAGTGACTTTGTGTTGGTGAACTTGCGGTGCACACCAAGATGAAAAGGAACTGCCTCGGCTTTGAAATCCTCCAGTCAAAATTAACATTCTATTTAAGCCACAGTCAGGGAAAGGCAGAGGAAAGATGAGAGAAAGGAAAAGAGGAAAGGAAGGGAGAGAGGGGGAAAGAGAAAGAGGTGGGGGCAGTGCTGCTGCTAGCTTTGGGCTAGACAGATAATTGTTTACCGTGTTCAGACTCTAGAGGACTAGCCCTGCTGGATTGCACATTGTGTGGGAGTACGGGAGTTAGAGAGGTGTGGGTCGACCACAGAGCGAGAGACCCACAGAGCAAAAGCGCGAGAGAGAGAGAGAGATTAGGCTTATTTTGTCAGTGGGAAAGCCACATGAAAGCAACAAATGGCACATTATTATGGGAACATCATTTCTGGGCGTAATAATTATTTAGCAATATGGATTCCCTGCATCTGCTGGTCTTCAGCCCCAGGCGGTGGCGGCACTCTAAACCAGTGAACTCAGCTGTCTGTCTTGTTATTCCTGTACATATATACCACAGCACCTTTTTCTCTGATAGCCAGCCAGGCCTTTTGTAAGTCTGTAATTGGTCTGGTGAGTCTATTTCCCTTCAGCCTGCCAGCATCGCTGTTTAGGCTAAAGGCGGGCTTACCTCTCCATGAACCTGAGATATAAAAAAGGGGAGAAATGAGCAGGTCTGGAGTTTATTCACATGTTTATAAACACAAAGGTGAATAGCTAATAACGATAAAATGATGGCCACCATAGAAAAAGGGATACTTTGTGATGTTGCAAGTTGTTGGCTGATGTTGAAATAGTGAAGCCTGGTTCAGGACCTTAATTGCGGCACACACCTCTGATTTGTTCAGTGATTTAAATAGTGAGGTGAAAACAAAATGGCAAGTGACAGAAAAATGGTGACAGCTAGCTTCTGCATTAACATCTGCATTGACATCTTCTGCATTAACCAAAGAATTGAGTTGAAATGGTAAACCAATGAATCAATTAGTTAATCGACAGAAAACAAATATGCAACAGTTTTAAAGTAATTAAATTTTTTTTTAGACATTTTGTATATAATTGATTATTTAAGAAACTAATTTGCAGAGTAATATTATATTTATAAAATAATAGTCATAACACGCAATCACATGATGGGTGACTTTATAGCTTATGTGAATAACGGTGCATCTACACGTGAACTTTTACTCAAGCCTGTACTGCCCTCAGCCATAAAACCAAATAAAGCGCTGATAAACAGCAAAACGTCCCGTAGAGCTGAGGAGAGCTGGAGAGTCGGGTGATGAGTCTGCATGGGTTCATCCCCGTGGTTCTACATTACACATGGACATTTGATCCATTGTAGCAACTTTAACAATAATCAATGTAGATAATAACCTTCAGCATAAACAGTGAAGGATGGCACATTAATGAATTCAAGTATTTTTAAAGAAGTGAGAATGTATCAAAAGGAATCAATAGTGTAACAGGTCCCATCTGGTTCATACATGCCTAAGAGGTGGAACTTAACAACCAGTATTGTGCAGAAATAAATGAGTTACATTTGCATGTGGAGTGAACTTCAACCTCTTTCTTCCAGAACATGGTATTTCTCATGCACTGTCCCTCCCGTGGCAAATTCCCTCCACCTCCTACCTACAGTGGACGGTCAGGGATAAAGTAATGATCTCCCACCTTTACCACAGCTACCACCCACTGTAGCCTGATCATTAAGCGGGGGAAGAGAGCACAGCCCTGTTCAGTTCACAGGTCGCCCAGGAGGACCACTCACAGCTAGACGTTTTAAACACAGGATTGGAGAGACACTAATGAGGAGAGTCTCTGTGTGTGTGTGTGTGTGTGTGTGTGAGAGAGTGAATTAAAAAGGCAGAGGAAGAGACAAAAACAAACGGGTAACGTGCAAGAGAAAGGGATTTGTGTGTGTGTGCGGGCATGCACGTTAACATATATACCCTTCCGTGGTGCATCTCCAGTCCCCTAATGCATGGCGTGGTATGTTTTTAATTGGGCTATTAGCCATGCAGTTGAGCTCAAGAGCGATGCCTCCTGTCAGACATTGAGGGGTTAACAACTGGGGTTAGCCTTTGAGGTTTAAAGGCCTCTTGTTTACATCTGACTGAGTTTCCCCAAGGGGGGCTCCACCTTTACCTTTTAAAACAAAGCCGCCCAAGCCCACGACAAATACCCTGCATTAATCAAGCATATTAATATGTTTGCACACAAACCCACACCTTCAGCATAACCCTCTGTATAACACACTTCAACAAAAGGTGTTGAATTCAGCGCACAGAGCCTTTTCTTTAATGGCAGAGTGTTGAACCTGTGCCAGCTTTGTGTCCCCAAAACAGAGGATTAATCACTTGTTGCTTTGTCTGCGGTGGCGTACCAAAGCGGGCAAACATGGCTGAACTTTCGCACAGCATCCGACTTCTTTTGAAGTTGCGCATTGTGTAACCTAATAAGCTACCGTTTTTCTCACAACATCTGCTTGTCAACCTCGCTTTCAACTCTGTGCCTATGCCAGCCAACCCAAAATGGGGGGATTTAAAGAAGAGAAAAAAGAAAGAAAAACAACAAAACCCCCTCTTTGAATCTCCTCTTTGGGTAACGAGGTGCAATTACGGCAAGATGATTGTGCTATTTTACCCTGCTACATAATCAAGACGAAAACTCTTTTCTTTTGTAATGTAAACACTACTTAGGGTGTTTTGGATCTTTTAAACTGGTGAGTTAAAAGCTGCTTGAACTTACGGAGACATTTTGCTGAATGACAGAGTGTGTCCTGGCAGGTTATATATACCTGGTTGAAGAGAAGAATGACCTCAGTTTTAAATGGCCTCAGCCTGAGGAGAAGGGCAGTAATGTTAAACATATGGCCCTCGATTGGAATTGTGGCCGAACGATGCCATGACAGGAGGAAGAGGAACGAAGTAAAGAGGTATTGGACGGCAGGCGAGAGAGTGAGAACAGGATGAAAGAGAACACACAGTAGCACAGTACAATTCCACATAAGATGTAAATCAATGGCAGTTAGTTACTAACTATAAATCAATTCCATAAAATCATAAATCTCGACGTAGACCGTTTAATATGTAGCAGCCCGACTTCAACTAAAACAAGTAGATCAAGTAATGTGCAGATTTTAAAGCAGCATGAATTTATTTTTGGCCACTTGGGGGCAGTTGAACAAGCCGTAAACACAACATACTGTATATATATACATATATATATAAACTTAATGTTAGAAAACAGTTGCCTATTAACACATTCAGGAGACACTGAGCAACATTAGCATTTGGAGTCGTGTTTCTGGTCAGCTGATGAATATAAGTCTTATATTCACTCTCCCAGCTCACTAAGAGCGACGAGAATTTCATTATATAAAAATATTGATTAGTACAAGCAATATTTAAATAGTGCTTGATGGGCAAATATTTGGATTATCTAGAACTAGAAAACATACAGAGTTGTCCTTACTGTAGGTATGAAACCTGTCCTGACGTCACACAACTCTGTTCGAGCTGCAAAGGAGAGCTTTTCACCTCTGGATACAGGGATGAAAGTTGAAATAGGAGAAGCAAAGAGAAAAGTCGCAGAGTAGAGCTTTAGATATTCTCTGTGTTTTATGTGTAGATTCATTTGTCTGAGCTTCGCATATACCTCATGCCAGATATGTGTGTACGCACCTTCTTGTGCACTTGTGTGTTTGTGCATACATGCTTAAAGGTAAAGGGCAGGGTGGATTGCTGTGTGTGTGTGTGAGTTTATGTGTGCTTCCTCACCTCACCCATCAGTACATTTGTCCAATCTTTCAAGCGGTTCAGTGGAAAAAGAGGAATATAAAATGAAAGAGGGGAAAAATGGGTAGAAGAGAAAACTGATTACCTGGGCAGACTTGGTGAGCTTCTGGCTGTACTCCTTCTCAATCTGCTTCAACCTGCTGTTGGTCTGCAACAAGAAGCGAGAGGGGAATGTGAGAAAGAGATATGCAGACAGACGGAAAGAGAGGCACAAAGAGAGAGAGTTCTGAAATTGAATCTCCTGTTAGGAAGTGCACACACTGCCCTCCCAACCTACCCATACCCACACACACACATGTTGACCTCTGCCTCTTGGCAGCGTGTCCCTGCGGTGCAGGCCTGTGGCCCCTTGGCACAGCACCAGTCCCAAAGTTCATGTGTGCCAGCAGGTAGTGACGGGCATGGTGCACAGTGGGCATCACTCGGCTTTGATCCACTGCCAACAATTCATCACTTAACAAGAAGGGGGGGGTGCAGGGGGGAATTAAAATGTTGCTGCCAATTAGCTATAGGGAGAAAAAAAAAAGAGAGATGATCGGGAGAAGCTGGGAGACACAACACGGTGGAGACAGAATAGGAGTGAATGGAGATTGTTTTTTGGAGTTTATTGAGTGGCGCTCGTCTCTTTGTTACCGGTTGTTTCTCTATGGGAAGCTGGCCAGCTGGAAGCAAAGACTGTGAATGTCTAATACAAGATCTGTCTTCATTTGGCTATAGCTGTGTTGTGATGCCAGAGTTTCAATGAGAGGCTGAACAGTGAGATAATTAGGTGTGAAGTGCAGGAATTCGATGGGGATGTCAATGGCTGCCTGTACGCACAGTGACAAGGTCTACACAAGTACTGTAGAAAGACTATGGCTCAATTTAATGGGAGATGTAGGTCATTATTTGAAAGGCAGGCAAGTTTTGAACTCATGTCTGAAAGTATAAAGTACGGTACATCAGTATATTTATATTGTTCAGATTCTTCCGCTTTTGAAAACTCACAAAATATAGAAATCATTTATAAAACATTTAATCTCATTCATAACTCTGCTTTGTACATTACAGTTGTGTCATTGCCAATTGCTTGTGTTTACCATTACAACCTCAATGTGCTCTTGTATTTTTCATCACTGTATGACAGTTACTCTTTGTTGATAACCTAATCAATTTCCCCAAAGTTGTACCAGACGTTCATTTCATCTTGTTTCGAGGCAACTGGAAGAAACTCTAAAAACCTGCTCTCTATACCCCAGTAAGCATCTCACAATGCTACTGATGCGATAGCCCACAAAGTATAACGCAGCTATTCTTTTTAATTGTTGAAAACGTCCTGTATAAGGAACGTAGGAAATGTGAAAATGCCTATAAAAACACCAGCCATCCAGATTTGTTTATAGAAAATGATTTAAAAATCAAAAACCATGCGCAAACACACACAAAAACCCCCACTTGACAATCTTGGCCTGACAGCCACTGACAGACGAACAACTCACTAACAAACACTGTTTCATTGAACGCATCCCTCGCAGCCATCAACACCTGAGCTTTGGACTCTGCACCACATCCAAACACTTCCTGACAAACACCGCCGTCCTGCTCTGAGTGGACACACCTGTCACCACGGAAACACAGAACCATCACCAAGGATACCGGCCTGTCTTACTGCCCCAGGACTCTTTGAGTGGCAGGCCGCTCGTCCCTAGGGGCCCTATAGCAACTGATGAGAGAGGGTTAGACAAAGAAGGATGTAGAAAAGGCAGGAGAAAGAACTGTGTGTGGGAGGGGGGTGCAAATGGAGTACTTCAGTGTTTTTCTTTACACCTGACACATTTGTCATCTCCCTTTATTGCTGCCAGAGTGCTCCATCTTGACTACAGCTTAGTTGAAGTCACACTGTGGTAGTTTGTTTTTAATCGTAACTCTTAATTTTCCTTTTTAACAGATAATATAAAAAATACAAGGCACATCGTCATCATTCTTTGGTTTAATGTCACTATATTTTGAAAATGATAAAGGATGAGATTTAAATGTCTCTCAGTAGTGAAAATCATTATGTATTATCAAAGTTATATATCAGCATCACCTTGGCAATTGACTGTGAGGTAATGAGGTGTGTGTGACTCTACTGTATATGACTGTGGGCTCACATGTGAGTGTATTCATGGAAACATATGGCCATATTGACATGCAAACAGGCTCAGATGTTTCATAAAAACATAAAGAGCTTGCTACTAGCCTATTCCTTTTACCGACTGCCACTCAGGGGAATTCAGCAGGAAGCATTATACAACATCATACATTATACACCTCAGCCATCTAGACACACATTAGAAATGGCTGGAAATAGATGAAGATATGGATAACACATGCAGAGAAAAGTAGCCCAACAGGACTGTGACAAATACAAAAGGTCATATATATGTATATGTGTGTGTGTGTGTCTGTGTGGGTGTGTAAGCACTTTCAAAGAGACTACCTGTGCCCTGCCAAAGGCATTTTCGTGCTGAAGGCACTTTGAGGCTGTATCAGACTCTTCAATCGCCTCTTAATCCTAGCTGTGTGGAGTGCGGCTGCTTTGAAGTGTGTGCGTGTTTGTGTACGGGTACTTGTGTGTGTGTGTGTGTGTGTGTGTGTGTTAAAGAGAGTGGAAGTGGATCTGAAGGCAAGGCATGCACCGCTTACCAGAACTTAATTAATAATCTGCAGTGGGAACCAGGCCAAACACACACACACACACACGTACGCTAAAAAAGGGACCGGCAGGAGCGTAAAAAACAGGGTGACCAGGTTCTCTCTCTCTCTCACAGACACACACACACACTTAAAGATATGCACACAAGTCACACTTACTCAAACACAGACACTGGACAAACAGGATGCATGAAGGCCAAACACACATCCAGAGTTTGATCTATAGCTGCTTGGAAGTGAGATTTGCTCAAGGTGTGCAGTCCCATTGTTTGGACTGGACCGTTGTATCGTTGCTAAAGGAGGAAGAAACCAAAGTAAACATTTCTCAATAGAGTAACCCTGCCAACACATGATAACTTCTGTGTGTGCATTCAAGTCTAGTGGGTTGGCTTCCAGAATTTTCAGAATCTGTTCAGTGCATTCTATGGTCCTGGACAGGATATTGCCTCCATATGGCATTTTTCTCCGATGTGTTTCCAATCATCTCACATTGCTAAAGAGCAATTATGGTTTTCAGCGTGGTCCTAAAGCCGAACTCTGACAGAAGATCTAAAAACGTTTGATGCAAGGATGATGTCACTCCAAACACATAAGGGACACAATGTGACGACCGGCTGACAGGCGGTTAGGTAAAGGGCAGGGGTGTTATAAAGGTGACAATGAGTCACAAAATATACTCATTTAATGATTGTTAGTAGTTTCACTCTGCATACACCATGCTGTACATTGCACACGAGGGAGCTGATTTGTGGGGTTCATTTCTCAAAAACAACAAAAAAAAAAAAAGATTTCAAAGAGAAGCTTTTCCCCATTGCTCCACGAAGCCTTCAGATTTAGTGGCAGCAGCATTTGTAAGCATTCAAAACAATCCTCTGTTCACCACGCATGTCTCTCATAACAATTTGAGTTCAATCTGCCAGTGACGGAGAGCTGGGAGATGTTATATGCTCGTTTGTCTATAATCATTGCTGTCTTGCTGCGTTTGCCTGTGTATCTGTGTGTGCGAGAGAGAGAGAGAGAGTTGGTGCTGTAATGGCAAGAGGCTTTATTTCCATTTCACAGTTTGCCATCATGGCCTGTCAGTAGTGATTCTCTTAATCCTTGCTGCTCACTGTCAGTGCCATGTCACACACAGTACACAGAAGAAATGCATCACGGGCGGGCGCACGCACACACACACACACACACACACACAGATAAACATACATCAAACATACAGACAACACATGCACAACATACCAGATATTCATTGATTACACACTCAACCAGCCTGTTCTTGGTAACAGAAAACCAATTACATTCATTAGCATCAGTGTGAGTGGTCTTAACATCTAACCCACTTCACAAGGTCAAGGGAAAAAGTGAGGCTGTGAATACTTGATAGACGGAGTCGCTTGTGGAATCACAGAGTGCTTTATCGTGAGCAGGTGAACAGAGTGTAAAACCACAGAAAAGTGTCTCATTCATGTTTTCTGTGCACAGATTTGTGTGGACTATTACATAGGCAAAGGTCGTAACTTAACCTGACTGTCAAGCTATGACCGCAACGATGTTGCCAGAAAAGATGAAAGGTTTTTTGGTCAACTGGTCACTGAACTTTGACAGAACTGTGATGAAATTTTTCTTCCTAGGTAGACCTCACTTCTTGTATAATTATGCCTCCATCCCCACTCTGATCAATAAGTCTGCCTGATGTTCAGATGGAGGATACTTCTGAGTTGAATTAGGAACGTAACCCAAAAAATAGATCTCGATATCATGGTGTCCCACTTAAAACTTAACTTCAAACCAAAGTGTAATCTATAGCGTGCAACAAGATGGGAGCTGCCTTACGCCATGTTTTAATGCGATTGAGAAAGTGTGTCGCTTCCCTCCCTCCTCTTGGATGACTAAAAAAGTGAGCAAGGGAGCTGTGTGATGTTTTTTTGGGACGGCAGAGCCTTTACTTTGACTCTTTCATCTGCTGGGTGACTCTCTCTCTCTCTCTCTCCTCCTCTCCCCCCCCGCCGGGCCGATGGTGCACTGAGGAAAACGAGGAGCTCAGATAGGTCTGGGCATGCGTACGCGCGCGCGCAAACACATAACATATGTTCACACAAGGAAACAATCTTGAGCGCATGAAAATGCTTTAATGTGTGTTTGTGCAGCAGCTACATTGTTAACATATACCAACAGCAGACCAATACAAATTCAGACACATAGGCCAAATAATCTGAATGTCCTTCACCAAACATCCTAAACTTCTATCGCCTCTAAAATCAGATCGTGCGCTCTGCCTCCCCCTCCTCTTTGTCCCCCAGTTACTCTGTCGGTGTGAGGTGAATGTGGGCCTTCTTTGATCATCCCTCAGCCTGTGTTTCTCTCCTCTTCATCTAATCCATGACCGAATAATGTGATTTGGTGTATCTCCAAATGGCAGAGGACCAGCCTAATAAGTCAGCAGTGATAGGGGGCAAGAGAGAAGAGCGAGAAGTGGCTGTGACAACAATGGCAACAACTGCGTACCACCATCTTCTGGCTGAGAGGGAGAACAGTACACTTGTGAGGCTGAAAGTACATGGCCTTAGTTAAAATGTTAACGGATGTACTAACGAATGTGTATTAATTGTAGATCTTCCAGGTTGAGTGTCGTGCATTCTGAGTTTAATGTTAAGACCTCTCTGTAGGCTCAGGAGGACATCACTGTGCGCAAGTCCTTGTGTCTATGAAAAAAGATGCACGAAGCAGCTAAGGCTGGCAGAGTGTTTCAGTGAAAACATGGAAACGCTGTGTGAATGTTTTGCACTAAAAATGTCTTGGGTGGTCTGCTCACAAGGTCATAGCTCTAAATGTGGACGTGAATGCAACAAGAACACATTGAAGACACATCAACATCCAATCAGTCAAACCACATTTAACGATGGTCAGGGAACGAATGTGTCCACACATGGAAAATAGTGTGAAAGCAGATGCATCCCCGGGCCACATTAAAAGATTGCCTCGTCACATTTGTGCAAAGTGCAACAAACAACAGTTATATACAGAAGATTTTATGTTGCCAAACAGCTTAAATGAGGGTTTGAAGTCTGTGCCCAAGCTGAGGTACCAAACTGCCACTGCAATGCTCTCCTCCTGCTGTGACAAGTTGGGTTTTTTTCAGTTTCTCACAGACTAAATCAAATGTGAGTGCGGAGACAAAATCTGTTTCACAAATGATCCATGAGCCATCACGACTGTAACAAGATGCAAACAGAAAATCTGGATGCAATATATCTACAGAGGGCCAGCAATGCTCAGCAAATAATAACCAACAAGTTGATCTTAACGAAACACACATTTGATCCGATGTATTGGCAGGCAACTAGTCAATTTTAAGTCATACATATACATTAACCGAGTTAATTAGATTTATTAGTTAAATTATATGTTTACAGAAGCACCTGCAGTATCACTGGCTGTCAATCAAACTGTGTTATGTCATCTGATAGCCCTTTACAACTGCAGTGTCATGTCATTATGAGTGGAGATACACAAAAGAAAGCTCCAGCTCCAATTAGGGGATTTAATTCCATACACTGTTTGAGCCAACCTAACTTTTAGAGGAAGAACCTCTCACATTTTAGGATGTGCATAGACTACCTCCTTGAAGCAAGAATAATGACCTGCAGGGGAAAAAAAGACTAAATGCAAGACAGAGGCCTTCATACCTCACCTTTCCTGTGTGTGTGTGTGTGTGTGTCTGTGTGTGTACACACACCTTTCAAGTCAAGAGAGGCACGTGGGGCATGGCCAGAAGGATACTGGTGCTGTGACACAGGAAGCAGGGATTGGCTACTGCATGCCAAAAAGCTGCTTTCTCATTGGCTGATGTTTGCCTCCAGGTGGTTTTGTCACACTTGGTTAGTGTTTGATGAAATGCCCTGTCCCTTTGATCTGAAGTGACAGTAGGCGCGCATGCACTGTCTCTCTCTCACACACACACACACACACTTTCCTTTTCTACTACTTGCCCAAGGAATCATCAGAAAGTGTGGGCTTCACCTTGTCCTCGGTCCCTGTGTGTATATTGTGAATAAACACTTTTTATGCACATGTACACTATGTATGACATTTACAACAGTAATTAAAAGCCACAAGGATGAAGGCACTTAAAATTACATAATGTATGCTGAACATTCATAGTACATATACTGTAAGTGTGCTCCTTCTTACACACACACACCCAGGCCCACACAAACATATCATTACAAAATGTGCACATCTAATCTCCTCTAGCAGTTCAAAGAGCCATGCTGTCCAGACTAAGAGAAAATATGAATTCAAGGTTCAAGACGTTATTCATTTCCTATCAAACCTGAGGCCTCTTGATCTTTTGTCTCACAGTATCTCAGATCTCTAATATTGACAAGCAGGGAGTGAGTAGGACACAGCTGTGTGAGGTGAAGAGGTCCAACACAAAGGGTTTAGCTTTGACCAAACTTTAAGCTTATACAAGTACTGCCTGTTAAGCAGTTATTGCAAATATGACCTGTGTTTTATATGCTAGCAATCATACAGTGTGTGTGTGTGTGTGTGTGTGTGTGTGTGTGTGTGTGTGTGTGTGTGGTGAGAAACCTTGTTCCCACACTTCGTCAAAGCCCAGCCCTGATTTCTGATAAGGCCAACCCTTTATAGAGAGGCCCAATGTTCTGGGCTTTGCCACAACTTGAAGGCGGAGTGGGGAGATGGGCGGTGGAGGAGAATAAGAAAGTTTGATAAGGAGGTGGTGTGGGGGAGAGGCAGGATTCGTGCTCACTGTAGCCCAGAGATGAGGCATCTTTATCTGGCACAGAGGCAGCTTCACAGGCCCCTCAGTGGAGAACGGAGATTGGGAGGTCTGGGGGTGTGTGCGCGTTCAGTCTCACCCATGAGAACACACATGCACACACGCACGCACGCACGCACGCACGCACACACACACAAAGATAAACTTCAATAGCAACCAGACCCACACCTTCTACTCAACGTACTTCCATCACTTTTCCTTCTCTCGTCCTTTCTTTTTGATGCAGCTCAAATGTATGGAACTATCTTAACGTCTGATCTTATGTCCTCTGATATTCTCTTTCTCATTATTTTATTCCAACAGCTTTGACTGTCTACTCCTAAAACATCCCCGCCATCCCCCCTGTATCCCTTTCTGTCTCTCCCTTAAACGCATGTGTCTTTGATGGGAATCCATTCATGGATTTAATGGATTTCTCTGGCCTTTATTCCAGGATCTGCAAGATGTGTTCAAAAAAAAGAGGAAAAGCCGGCCTGCCCAGACTCTGCTTCCAAGAGCATGGTGGACTGCAGAGGACAGCATTTCTGTGTGCATCAAAAGAATGAGAAATTTTCAGCTCACAAAACAGGGCGAACGAGTCAATATGGATCTGAGAGCTGGCTGACTTCAATCCCAAGTGAAAAAAAGGCAGGGACCAATAAAGTAGTGAAACTTCTCCCTGTCCACTCCGAAGTCAAACTTGGAGACAGATAAGAAGGTTGAAAAAAAGTACCGGAAAAGTAAGACCTTCAACCTTTGGTGTTTTTTTTTTTTTTTTTAGAAGCATGCACTTTCAGCTGACAAAAAAGGGCGAAGAAATCATTAATCTCTTTCATAAAATGTGAAACTAGCACATCGCTTATAGTGTTATCAGTTCAACATTCAGCCTCACTGCTTTGAATGCACTCCAGATTCCCCAACAACTGTGGGTCATTTCCCCCCCCCTGTGTGTAAGAAAAAGAAAAACGAGAGAGGGGAATTAAAGTGTGTCAAAAAGATAAAATAACTTTCAGCTGCAAAACAGCCTTCACATATCTTGCATGATTTCTTCAAATGAAGATTACGGAATAAGCACACTCTTTTCCTCGGATCACTCTCCCTTCAGTACCCCTGGTTCTGTGTGCCATATGGAGCCAAAATGGCCGCCTGGGTGCTTTGGAGGTCCCTGCATTCCGGGGCTAATGCTGCGCAGCTGGTGTGGGATGGTGTCTAATGAAAACTGCTCTCTTTGATGGGCCCTGCCGAGGGATTAGGTTCTGATCAACACCACCTTAGGTCAGCTTCCTGCTAGACCAGCACAAGATTATGGGTGATTTCCCAGCCATGGGTCCAGTTTCTGTAGTGGCGAGGGGAGTGAATATGAGACAGAAAGAGAGAGGGAGCCTCAGAAGTTCTAATTGAAGTACTTCCTGGTTGACTAAGATAGCAAAAAGCAAAGCTGGATAATGACTGTACTGAAATGCTGTGGTATCCCCTCTATGAATGACCCTTAAATCCAGTCCCCTAACTCGTGTGTACATTTAAAAAACGGTATATCCCATGATGGTTAGAAGGTCAAACAAAAGACTTAATTTCTACAAATACGTAAGTGCAAGTAGTGTAGATGCTGACAGCTTACTTGACTTTCTGTTTAAGGATCTAAGATGTAATACAATAATAGTAATATGCTGGGTTTTGTTTAGGACAAAGTCTCTCATTAAGACTCCGTGGGACATTAACCCTGGCTTGTGCAAACATTAAGGTATAATGATCTGTACAACTGCACTGGCATGACAGACACATCAGGCACAGGTTGCAGCAGAGATTTGCTACAGTGATCTCAAGCAAGCCTTTCTCCCATGGGGGAGGCTGTGGCTCAGCAGGTGGAGCGGGTCGTCCACTAACCACAGGTGGAGGTTTGACCTCTAGCTCCTCCTGTCCACATGTGTATGTCCTTGAGCAAGACATTGAACCCCAACTGCTCCTGATGGTCAGGCCAGCGCCTTGCATGGCAGCTTGCTAGTTCTTTGGATAAAAGAGCTATATAACTAGTCCCAGTCCCACACACACAAACACAATCTGTTATCGCTGTCAACACTGATGAAAAACAATAGCTTGATAAAGACAACACACATCGGTCACACGTTCTCTGACAAATATCTATGTGAGATATAACCAGAGGCAGACACACAGAGAGACAGTGAGAGAGAAGGTGAGCGATACATACAAAAGATAAAAAAAAAAAAGCTTGATTTCTTGAATAGGAATATTCAGATCTAACAGAAACAGACTGGAAACGTTTTTGTACCCTAAACAGGCATTCATCCACAAAGGCAATAGAGAGTGATGAAACAGGCCATATCCCATCTTTTCCCTCCTGCCCTTCACCCACCTTCTCTTGAGCAGCGTGCTTCTCCTGCTGGTGGCTTCTCTCATGGTCACTGCGGATTCGCTCCATGTCAGAGCGGAGTCGGTCCAGGGACGCCTCTTTGTCCAGGAACGCCCTTTGTTTTTCCTCCTCCCGGAGTAATGCCATCTCAGCCAACTGTTGCTTATGCTGTGCCTGGGCACCCTGGAGATCCTCATGTAGACTTGACAACTCGGCCTCCAAATCTGAAATCGTCTGGAGACAGATACAGAGGTGTATACTGGATTTAGTTAAGTGATATTAACTAATGTTCTGCAGATATCGTGTGCCTCCGAGATGTGGGGGGGGGGGGGGGGGGGGGCGAT